>JAGFPH010005000.1:61624-78550 GCA_018207615.1 Philaenus spumarius | reverse complement strand
TTAAATTAAATAAAGGCTTGAATGCTAAACATGTGACTTTCTATGCATACCAACTATAGAGTTTGGAGTGAAATTGCATTTAGAGGTTATGTAAGGGCTACATGCAAATTCATAATGGGTAAATTGAATCACTATAGCATCCACTTCAAACGTAATACTAAAAAAAAAGAAATAGCTGCAATATACTTAATGGCTTTAAAGAGAGAGAGAGAGGTTAAGTGATTATGGGCAGACAGTCATTCATTAAACAAATATAACCGACACTCTAGAAGAATATGAACGAAATCTATTACTGTTTTAGAATAATATTTTAAAGAATCGGAACACTACAAACAAATCCGGTTATTAGGTTTAACTTATTTAAAAAAAATAACTTAGATAGGCCTACATGATTATTATGAGATTTTAAGGGAATTCGATATTTTATGAATTAACAGAATGTAATAATTGTTTGTTACCAGATGATATTCAATTTGTTTTATGTGATGAAGTGGACACTGTAGGGTGTATAGTTTTTTGGTGTAATTGTGTATTTCAGCTGACTATGAGCAGTATGAAATTTATAAATTATCATGTTTAAATATGTTACTGTAAATTATTATGTAGGCAAAATATATAATTGCTTATTTTATAATTCTATAATATCAGTACCTAATATAGTATGTAATAGTAATGTTATATAATTGTAATAGTATATAAACATATTATTATAGAGTTTATATAATTGCAGAAACTTATTGGAGTTAGACAGAAACTGTGTTTTACAAAAGTGTAAATTGCAGCGCATAAAATATACTTGGTAAGAAAATCTATGTTGTCGTTGGTTTAATTGTAATTCAAACAAATTTTTATTTGAGATTTTTTTTAAGGGTCTCCGAAGCACCTAAAAATTTTTTTTATTTTTTCTGTTTTTTATTGCTTATTATTGCCCTTTTATTTAGCTTTAAAACAAGACTAAATTTATTATTATATCGCAACTCTAAGTGGGTAAAAATACGTTTTTTGGTTCGCATGTCACATGAGTATAAGACAAATTTTGTATCATATTCTTAATAATTTGATATGAATTATCCAATTTGAAAATAATTCAAATTGCCACCTATGGTGGAGATTTTCATTTTGGTAGGGATATTTAGCTTTTTCTGTAGTGCCAAACCCGATTATACAGTCTTTGATGATAATCAGATGATGACAACCCTGCATATGGGGCTGGTATGTATTAAATATGTAAGTAAAACTTTAAACGTGTTTTCCGGAAATCATATATTTTATTCACGAAAGGAACATTTTATCAAAATCTATCGAACATATTCATCTGAAATGTTCAGGAATTGTTTAATGGAATATACTACAGGTTTTAACGAGAGCATTTTGTAATATAAGTGCTCATTTCTAAGTTATGACTGAGAAATACGGCAAAAACTGGTCAAAATTCTATTATTTTATAAAAATAATGACCAAATGTATTCAAATGCTTGTATTGCAAAACCCTCACGTTAAATTTTGTATTTAAGTAGTACTAATACACTGATAAAATTTTATTAATTTTGATCCAGTAGTTTTTGAGAAAATGTTCCTTAAATATTGTATTTTTAACATTGCCGAGATAGGGCGCTCCGGAGCTCCTTAATGGGGAATTTGGGACAGTTATTAGATAGCTAGTAGGGACAAACTGAACAATCCATTAATAGAGTTACTTAATCAAAAATGAAGCTAACTATACACTTGAATGGTGAAGAGGTAAAGAAAGACAACAATAATTAGCCGTTAATTTTATTGAAATAAGTAAGATTCATGATATTCAAACGATATGTAGAATATTTACAGTTAAAAAAATATATGGAAAGAGTTTAAAGGATACCAAGAAACATATAGCAAGTAGTAATAGTAAGTAGAAGTTCTATTTTGAAACAGCAATTAAAAGAAATGTTATAATAATAAATAAATTTACATTTAAATAATCCTATACAGAAAATATGTTTAGGAATACAAGTTGAGGGTACGCACACTGGCAGATAAACTTTCTGCAGTAAGGAAAATACCGATGCATAATTTATTAAAATATTTTAACATTATTTATGCACTATAAAGAACGTAAGAACTATTTATTAATCTAAGAACGTAAGGAGTACATTTGTGTAAAAATATATTAAATACGAAGTCTAATAACAAAAGTATTAAAAAAGAAACAAACAATTTTATAATGAAATTAATGAAATTACCTTCAAAATTGTCTTCAGTCCTGTGAATGTAGCACTAGCTACAGCGCTGTTTCGCCGATCACTGTCGGCTTCTTCAGGCTTGTATTAATACATAAAACACGAATTCGAACAACACACAACACTAACACACACAAAATCGGAGAGAATAACTCCTCGTTAATATAATGTAATAAAAATGTTTGTGGCCACATCACATACGTTGTACTTGTCCGACTGCAGGTAGGACACTGAATATAGACGTTGGTTATCAGTAACCGTTTATTTTAGGCCTAGTTTAGCTATTACATCGTATATAGGGTTGGAAGAAAAATTTAACTTATCATTTAATATGTCATCCGGACTATTTTTGTATTCGTTATAAATCTGAAATTCTTCCAATACATTCATAGTAGTGCCTTTCTTGGCTCTATGTAAAATTTTTAAATTAGTGTTGATGTCAGTGTAAGTGTGGTTTTCGTTTATTAAGTGTTCTGTGTAATTTGAACTCTGTTTATTTGCTATTGTTTTTTTATGGCTAGGGATATGTTCTTTGAATCTGGTTTTAAATGAACGTCCTGTCTGGCCTATATAAACTTTGTCACAGTCGTTACAAGATAGCTTATATGTTCCACTATCCATGAATTTGTCTTTGTAACTGTTTGGCTTGGTTTGTAAGAAGTTACTCAAATTATTAGAAGCTCGATGAGCGATTTTATAGCCATGTCTGCGGAAAGTGTTACTGATAGGACGATCTAGAATTCGGTTGAACTTCATGGAGATGTATTTTGGTTTTTCAATAATCGAAACTGATTTTTTGGATTTGTTTCTGAGTTTGGTTAATATTTTATCTATTGAAGTGGGATCGTACCCGTTGATATTGCGATGTGTTTTATTGTAGCTATTTCGTTGTTGAAGTCTTCAAGATTCATAGGCGTGTTGATAGCGCGGTGAACGAAGCTATTGTACGCTGCCAGTTTGTGTGATATCGGATGGTTAGAAGTGCTGTGTATTGTATGTGATGTGGCCACAAACATTTTTATTACATTATATTAACGAGGAGTTATTCTCCGATTTTGTGTGTGTTAGTGTTGTGTGTTGTTCGAATTCGTGTTTTATGTGTTAATACAAGCCTGACGAAGCCGACGGTGATCGGCGAAACAGCGCTGTAGCTAGTGCTACAATCACAGGGCTGAAGAAAATTTTGAAGGTAATTTCATTACAATATATAAACAGTCCAAGGCAAACAAATAGTCTATAAAAGAAAAAAAAACAATTTTAATTTATTATAAAATTTTAATTTTAAAGCTAAATGCAATATAAAATAGAATAGTAAAGATTGTGCACAAACTTCAGACTTAATTAAAAGACAATAATAATAATTAATTGGTATATAATCAGGAATCAACTGGGCTCAGAAAAATATGGGTTTTCTATCATAGTCAAATCAATGCATTTACATTATTTTCGTAAACTTTAATAAATATTTAGTATTAAACCATTAACACAGTAGTAGGCCTATATAATAATAATATATAAAAATTATTTAAATAAAATAAATTGTTAAAAAGAAAGAAAGGGAAATGAAAGGGAGAACAACTTCAAAGTTGAGAAAATTCATAACATTGTTAATTTGAACTAATAATATTAAGTAGTAGTGAAGAATTCATTAATATGTAAAGAAATAATAAACGATTTATTAATTTTATTATAGGTATCAAATTAAAAACAAAGTTGAAATATATTTTAAAGATAACTTCAAACAATTTTTTTGAGAATACAAATGCAATGAGAAGAGATATTATTGTACTAAACTGGAAGAAATTCCAAGAAAATTTTGCAATAGTTTACGAGATATATTAATGTAAACCATAATTACTAAATAAAGCATACATAAAGCATAAATAATGACAATTCAATAAAGATAAATACAATAGAGTAAAATTCAGATGTATTAGTTATAATTTGAGTCATAAACAACAAATGTAATACAAAGCGAATAATTTATGATTGCTAATGGGGGAGGGGGGTGGACATAAATACTAATAAGTACAAGACAAGTATTCGCCAATCTTTAGAAGCACGTAACTCTGACCAAAAACATCTTACACAATCGTCAGGGACACTATAATACATTATTTTGGTTCCATTAAATAGTATAAGAGTGAATTGATTGTACCAATACTTTAAAATTCACCTATAATCAACAAAAGTTAACCAACCAAGACCGGTATGAAAGTGAAATATTTTTTGTCATAAACAACAAATGTAATACAAAGCGAATAATATATGATACCTAATGGAAGACGGGGAGGATAAATAATAATAAAAATAATAATAAACTAATCGGCGATATTTAGAAGCAGGTAACTTTGCCTAATAACACCGTAAACAAATGGAAGTGACAGTAATGCATTGCTTTGTTTCCATTAAGTATTACAAGAGTGAATTGAATGTACAGTACTTTAAAAACTACCAATAATTAACGAAAGCTAATTAACCAACCAAGACCGGTAGTGAAAGTGAAATAATTTGAGAGAGGAACAACCTACAATTAACATTCGAATTCGTGCGAGTTAAGAATAACATAACGAAAAAGAGATAAAAAAATGATATTAGCTAAAGACATTTGCTAAAAAAAAAATGAAAACACTATTTACAATTATTGATTTACTTAAAAAGAGAAAATCGTCCTATCGACTTTTGTTTTCTACTTTTTAAATTTTTGAATTTTCTGCAAAAATTGCTGCTTTATGCACATGGGTAAAACAAAATACTAATTTGAATATGGAACCGTACAAAATGACACGCAATTAATGTAGGATGATGTGTAAGGCTAACAACAGACGAGACACCGGTGTACGGGACACTTTCCGGTGTCCCAGCTTCTCGCGGGGAGAGACACCGTAGAGCCACAGAATCTGGTAGCGCGCTACTCAGTGTCTCATTTGTTGACACACATTTAATTAATAGTACATTTAGTGTCCCGTACACTGCCCGTACACTAGTGTCCCGTACACCGGTGTCTCGTCTGTTGTTAGCCTAAGTGTTTGTGTAAGTGACGAAGGGAAACCTGATAAACTTGAAAATGGCTGAATAGCCGAAACGGCAGTTCGGAATATTGAAGACGGTAAGTCAGATATCTTATAATGAAATCATCCTTACGAGCGTTATACAATTAAAACTATACACATTAAATGTACAGTCAAAACAAAGTATAACAAATTTCATACAAATGAATTATTTTCTTATAATGAACAACAAACGGATATAACTAACCGTAAATAAATCTTACTGTACTGTCTGAGACTTTCATAGAAAAATTCAGAAAATAACACTTGGCTAAACGTGTTAGGCTAGAAGATAACTAAACAATTTAAAAATACAATACATGATTTTAAACTACACAAAAATTTTAAATGGTACGAAGCATTTAATTGAAAACTGTGTGATGGCAATATACAGTAGCAGTAAGGCAAGCGAAGTAATGTTTTACCTAAAGACGTTTCTTACTAGGCTTACATTTTGAAAAACTATATGCTTGGATTCAAATTAAGTGAATCATTTTTTTATACATACTCACTGCAAGTGATTCGTTTTCACAAGACACCCTTATTACTTTCCATGCAAAGCATGCAATACATTTCTTTCTGAAATAGAAATTATAGGCCTTCATATAATAATATTAACAGAATAAAAGTCTCAAGAGGCAAGGAATGATCATGTAATGAAACAGATTGGCCTAATAACTTGACAGTTATTAATGTGCCTTCTATATGCAACAGGTAATTTCATACAACTTATAATACCGTTAGCTACCACCAGGAGCGCTTATAACAACTTGGATTAAGTCTACACCTTAAGTGGTTTGGGTTTTCTTTAATAGTTTTCGTACATTACACATTTTATTCCATCTAAGTTTGGTTCAAGTCAAACAGTAAAGTATTAATCACAAAGCATTGTATAGCTTTGTTATAAGTCTTAGAAATTTGTTACGTTTAATGCCTACTTATTTGTGAACCGAATTTAAGCAAATCGGGTTAGATAAATATTGTTGTTTTATATAGTGATTCAGAATAGGGAGAAGCTTACAATGCATCTAAAATGCTGCGATCGAAACGAAGCTATTTGTAATGTTTTACTAAAACACAATTGTTATTTTTGTGTTATGATAATTTTTTAAATAACTTTGCGTATTTAAAAAAAACAGGTGAACAAATTTAAATTTGGTTATACAAGTGTTCAAATCTTTCTTTAAAAAATGATTCATATAACTTTTGCAAAAACTGTGTGGGATTAATAAGAATTTACAGGGAAATGCATGTTTGAAAAATGTTTATATAATGTAAAACAGTGTAGATGAATAGTAAAGGGACTAATACATTTACACATAGAAAGTCTTCACATCTAGACTGATTGATGGTGGCTAATGCAGGGTTCTAGTTTTAGCTTGATTTGCTCCTTTATTATATATTGTGAATATTATACTTTACCGTTAAAGTTAGTACCTAAAGACCGAGCTAAAGCTCGATTATAAGCAGGGCTATGATTTCAATAATAAATATTGGATTATTGAGTTTTGAGGTTAGGCCTAAAACATTAAACAACTAATAAAGGGTATATACAACATTAGGCTTACCTGTAATAAAAATACAGTTTAACGGATTAACCACAATCTCAACGCTATGCCTCAGAAATAAGTCAGGCCTAAATTAAAGTATTATTTCAATATCGATTTATTCCTAGGGCCTAGTTCACTCACGTCAATAACTACTATTATTGCAAATTTCCGTGAACATCGTTTAGGTTAGGCCTATAACATTAAACAACTAAATAAAGGGTATGTTTATTATGTATTCGTTGCCATGGTAACTATAAATAGATACAACCTCTAATAAAATATACAGTTTAAAAGAAAGCAGATGATTATTGTAATGGCATTGAAAACATTTGCATCAGCTGTGCTTTGTATTGTTTAAAATGGACAAATTTCACTTTTTAATTTAATAAAAAGACGTAGAAAACGAATTTTCCCAGACTGGTGACCATTTCCAATCGATTTCTCGTGGCCAAAAAGCCTAATATAAAATCAAAAAATCAAAAATCCTTAGACGGAGATTCCAGATCCATTTAGCAGACAAACAATTATCTCTCGCTTTAGAAGATAAGATACTTTACCGTTAAAGTTATAATTCATTTGAAGTATAATTATGGTACGTCAACAACATTACTGCTGCAGCCTATCTGGACATATGGAAATAAGAAGCTGTGTTAAGCTGAATAAGAAAACCAATAGCAAGTATGTAGAATCCTCCTAACCAAGGATAAGATTGATATACAATTGTTTAGGCTGTACTTACTGTTTTAAATTTGGTTTAAAGGAAAATTTTGTATGTCAAATAATACATATGCTTGACTGTGATATTGAAACGCCATCATGCATCTTAAAAAATTAAACTTAAAAACACACAATTACTGTTTGACAAACGTTGTTAGACATCTGGACAGTCTGTGCCTGACACCACGAGGTTCTTGGCAGCCTGTCAATTTTCAACGAAATAATAATCCACGTCCTGACAGTTATTTTTCATTTAGATCCAATAAGAATCTTTACAGCAGTTTGTAGGTTATAAAATGATCAGTTAACACAAATCGTTACACTTCTGTCAAAATGTATCCAATCTAAGTGGAAGCCAAAGCATTTAGTGTTTGCATAATTATGCAATGTATGTAATTTGTATAGTTCATAATCCAGAAAATAGAGACTTAAACGTTTTTAAATTATCATATTTAGACAATAAAGAGTTATTTGACAAATTTGTATTCTTCATTTGGTTTCCAGTATTAAATTTATCTTAGCGAAATCGAAAATAATGGCTAGTATTGAAAAAATATGATTTAGTAGTGTGTTAGGTAAAATACCGACAGTAAAGATTATTTAAATTTGAGTACAGTTTTCAGGGTTAAGTATTATTTATTTTGTGAAATATTTTGTTTTGTCTTTATTTGTCAACTCCTATAAAAGCGAGTGTACGAACGTACCTGAGTAACATATAATATAATAGCTGATTTCACCCATCATATGTAAACCAAGTGTAGATTAATGTTTACAACTTCAATCATTATAATTTCTTGTATATTATAATATAGGAGTGTATTTTGGGTCAGTTCACTATAATAGTTGTTTACTATTATTGTGATTTAGTAAATTGATACAATTATTTACGGTAGTACTGCATCTGGAGCTGAGTCTGTAAAAATTAATAAACAGCAATTCTGAGAATTCTCTCTGACAGCGAAGTTCGTATACAAAATATATTTATAGATAAATTTTGTAATAATTAAAGGGGAAAAGTAAATACCCGTGATAAGTAAAACAAATAGTTTATTCCTGAAAATCCAATCTAAAATTTAGTGAGCAAGTGAAAATTGGTATATCATTATCCTGAAGGGATTTAAAGAAAATACAGTATTTAACTCAATGTATAAGATAACACTATTATTTGAACCAATTATTTATTTTCTTTGGACTGGCGTTTGCAGGTGCCCCGCCTTCTTTTGTTTGGTCAGACAGAAATTGCTTATAAAAAAATCAAGCCCTAATGCGTATAATTCTTGCGTACAATATAAGTACAAAGTGCCACTGTTAAAATTTTTAGCCACCTGTGATTCCTTCACATTAAACTGATTGTATTCTTGTAGAACGGAAAGAAAGGTAAATACAGTGTGATTCGAGCACGATATCTTGGCGTGGTAGAAAAATATTTCTTAAGTTAAGCTCCAAACGTCAATAATTTTTTGTGCGTCAGTCTTTTACTATAGGTATTAAGTCAAACTTGTTTAGCATTAAAACTGTCTCATTGCAAACCAAATAACTGTGTAATATATATAACAAAACATTTGTACATATTTATAATCAAAAATATATATTTTAAACTTTAATCAATAGATTAAACAAAACATTATTTTGTTGTTATTGCAAAAACTATGCATTCATTCCAGTTATTATCACCCGAGAGTTCATTTTGTGTCGATCTTTGTTTGAAACTATATTTCACGTAGGCCTATACTTATTGCGTAAGTTCTACCTTTTCAAATATAACCATATTACCTGTAAAAAGAGAAATGAATAATGTAATATGTAAAATTATAAGTTGAAATGATAACTTGCCTTAGGACTAACAACAAAGTTTTTGTCCAAATAAGTTTTACTTATAAAATCATCCAACAAAAACGTAGCATAAAACTAGAATTTAAAATCTAACGATGTTTATTTTAAAACATTGTCGAACATAGTATGGATAGAAAGATAAACCAATCTGAGTAGGGTATGATACCCGGTTTGGTAGAAACAACATTTCAAAAGTTAACCGCTAAACTGTCAAGAGTTGAGGTTGCGTAATTTTTTCTCTAAACAAATAGAGTGAAGCAAGCTTCGGTCGTTAAAAAATGTATGCAATTATGAATATCTGAATTTACTTTGGAATAACTTATATAAATACAATAATTTTAAATAATTACATTTTTGTATAATTATTTAAATTATAAACTTACCTTTTAACTTGTGTTTACACTATTAACCTTAGTAAAAAAAAAACTTTTTACTATAGATGTTTAACAAAATAATACGTCAATAAGTGGGTAAAATTTGAATTTCATATCTAACTGAAGCCATGTTGGTAAATCTTCATTCGAAGACATTATCGGCGAACATTGCTGGAAATGTTTTATACCCAGAAGAAATTTTAAAATGTTTCCAATTCACATAAGTCAAGAGTTTAAACTTTTATAATATTACGTTTAATACGCTTCTATTATACATTCGATATATTATAACCATGCTACTTAATTAGGCTACCTTATGACTGGCTCCCCGTTGTGGTGAAAAGATTCCATTTTCTTACATTGAATAGATGGATTGACAATTTATTGATTTACTTTGGTTTGATTGATAATAAACTATTTAGTTAAATTCACTATTTTATACCTA
The DNA here is from genome assembly GCA_018207615.1 of Philaenus spumarius. NCBI lineage: Eukaryota > Metazoa > Arthropoda > Insecta > Hemiptera > Aphrophoridae > Philaenus > Philaenus spumarius. The sequence goes on along the minus strand of JAGFPH010005000.1, from coordinate 68,362 downwards.
AAGAATTTGTTTTGTTTTGTTGTTTTGCCCTAAAGACAAAAATTGGGAGATAAGCATGATTTTTTAAGTAATTTTTAATGTAGGTCCAAAGCTAATTTCAATATTTAAACATTTTGAATTACTATTAATATACTAGATGTTTAATGAGCACTGTAATGAATTTAAAAACATTTAAACACAAAGTCCCCATCACCAGTAACACAGTGTATTTAGGCCTAATGATGTACTATTTTAAACAACATTGAATTTAGAAACTTTTTCACAAGTCTTGCCATATTTAAAATTTGAAGTTTGAGTAAAATAAAAACCTCATTTATATACAATTTTTGAACAACAATGTAGTTCATAATGTATATTAGCAATAAGAAAAGTAAAATTTGGTTTTCTATGTTTGAGTTTCTATACCAATAGACTGCTATGACCATTGTCAAATTTACTCTTTTTTAACCATTGAACTATTATTTAGCTTCTGATCAAATATGGATTCCCTTACAAATAAATTTAATACAAATGTGATTACATTATCGTATGTTTTTGTATATAAATTGAAGGGCTGAGATGCCAAGGGGTACAAGTGACATTTTTTAATAATTGAGTTAAGTGCAGAAACTGGCTCTTCAACACTTTAAAATGTTTGTGCCCAAAGAATACAACGGAAAGTATATTATCATGTGCTGAGATCTATTTGCGAAAGAACTACTTCGTAGAAGAGCTGTTTAACTTAGAAGGCAAGGGATACATGTGATGCAGGTAACATTACTTTACATAGGTAATTTACTTGTAACCTATGTTTTATTGCATAACTTCTAATTCCTGTTCATTATTACGCAAATTTCGTATTTCCTAGGCTAAGAGCTAACCTTTTATTTTTTATATTTTTATTTTTTTTAATTCGCCAAAAATAGTAAATGAACCCTAAGCCAAAAGTATTCCATAGCTTTTTTGTAGATAAAGGTTTAAAGAATTTATATATGCATGTAAAAAAATGATAGATGTGAAGTTTACAAAGTTATTAGCTCAAGAAACAAAAAATGTTCAGTAACGAAATGAAAAATTTCAACTTTAGGCAAACAAAAAAAGTAGTAAACATTTTTTGTAAATTTTTTTTCATAAATGTAAAAACGTTTCGTAATTTAGTTCTAAATAGAACTGTATAAAAATATTTACCAATTTCAAATTTCTTATTTTGAAAACACCAGTTTTTATGTTCCTACTACAAGGCTCCCCAACAAAACTATGCCAAGTTTGAAACGTAATTTACTAATATCTGCTTTGCCCTAAAATGAAGTATTATTATAAAAAAGTGTCGAAAATAAATCAAAGAAAAGAACTGTAGCCTATACTTGTAAATTCATATTTCACAAAATTGTTTGAATTATCTTTACTTGAATAACAAAAGTGAGGAAACTACTTATCATCCTTGCTTGCCATACAACGAAACGCGTTCAACTGCTATTCATCACATGTTACCTCTACAATGCATCAAGTTGCCAAATGGCTACCAGCTGTTTAATTCTATTTTACCGGAAAATGCCACCTATATTAGACCTTTGGATACTTCCTGCAATACATAGAATCTTTATTTAGTGGATAGTATAAATTTTGGCCACTAGACTGCATTAGCGTTTACTTTCTGTTACAGTGACTAGACAGAGACAGTGTGGCCACATGAAAGCGGCCTCCATGTTTTTCCTAAAAGTAATGTTATCTGCCATAAAGTATAATGTAATTTATTTTCAAAATATTTATAAAACCTTTTGTTTTATTTCATAAAGGTCTCGTAAACAACTTTTTAAATGTTAAAAAGTAGTTAGAAAGCAGATAAGTTGTTTAAAATGAAATAACCTATAAAAAATAATGATTTAGCCTACTATCACATTTTTTACTAGCCTATGCCGATAGTTGAGTAGCTTACTGACGTTAATTACAAACTAATAAAGCTATATAAAAACAAGTTGCACTATTATTTTCTTTGTTCAATTCTATGTTAAAAAAAACATTTTGAAGTTCAATTACATTATTTATGCGGTTTATTTGAATAAAAGTTAAGGTTTTGTATTATTTTCAAGGAACCAAATTTTCACTAATTTGTAGCTATCTGAAAAAGTATTTGACTGGTCATAATGAAATTGTTTTTAATTAAATTTAATTTTCAACTTATAGGTTGAGAATTAATTTAATTCTCAACTGATTTTAGGTTTCAATTCAGTTTGAAAAGCAAAATCTTAAAAATTATTTTCTTAAAGCTAAATTTGAAATTTTTCCTAACTTAATGAATAAATTAAAATATCAAAAATTCAAAGTATAACAAAACGAAAAATAAAACAACGAATAGGCCTAAATCAAAATGCAAAATTATTATCCTGTTGTTAATTAACCTTTTTTATCAATGAATAAATTTTACAAATTGAATATTTTCAACGTTAGGCCTACACTTTCAGATTTTTACAATGCATTTATTTCCATCTGATTTTTTTTTAAATAAGCGAAGCAATTAAAACTTTCCTAACTAACTAATTTATTTCTATTTCAATTGAAAGCTAATAATAAAATTAAAGTCTCTAACAACAATTTAACATCGAAATTACACTTCTTTGATTTTGAGGTTAGGCAATTCAAGATTTTCAAGTTTAAGTTATTCAAAGCCGAAAAACAGGTTTCATTATTAATTTCCCTCAATATTTCAGTTAGGCCTACTTATTAATGTGATTCTTGCCTTAGGTTGTACCTTCACCAAGACTAAAAGAAAGAAAAAATAACGATGACAATTTAATTTGAAAACTATAAACAAACGTATGGCTAACACGGACGAAATTATAGGTTTGGACCAAAAACAGTTCTTAAAATTGCGTAATACTAATATTTATTGCATTTATCTTTTCTATTGATAAAAAGGATTAGCCTATGTTATGAACTTTTTAAAATGTTGTAAATACAAGACTTTTGGTATGTACTTACTTCTGAAATATGCGCGCTGAAACGATTCCGTAGAGTGGCGGGAGTAGCATAATCAGATGTCATTTCCTTATTAATTTGGTGCAATATCACATACTTCAACACAAATCGCTTTAAAATAACTATTACGTTTATTTTAAAGTAAAAACTAACAAATATCTGTTAAAAAATCGGTAAAATCGCTTTTACAATATGTGAACGTGAATGAATGTAATGTAAACAGATACGAATTTAGGAAAAACATGGCTGCCGACATCTTGACCAATAGGAAACAAGACCTCACTTGGCCACACTGTCTCTATCTAGTCACTGTACTTTCTGTGCCTTCAAAACCACTCTATGACATACCAAATTGTCCATATTGTATGAGAATTTTATTTCCTAAAATCTTCTAAATATATATTGATAAAAATAGTGACTGCATTATAACATATGCTACTGTTATAATCATATTAAATTTAATACAAAGCATTTTTTTCAAATAATATTACATGGACAATAAGTTGGTTGCCATTTGGCTACTCTATGCATTCAGTCAATACTAGTGGACCCGGCAATGCTTCGCTATTATGATTCAATAAATTACCGTTCTTCCATAAGATTACATTGAAACTTTGAAAGCCTGTAATTCGTATCCCTGAGGGCCGATGTAAATTATAATGGGATTCTGCTCATTGATTGATTGCTATTGCTATTGCTTGACTTACCTTACCTAAAATTATATTCAGTTTTTGATCCAAATCAGTTGTTGATCAAAATCAGCTGTTGATCAAAATCAGCTGTTTTAAGCTTTTCATACGAACAGCTGTTTTTTGTGCCCCTGATAAAATCAAAAGAAATCTTTCTTCTTCTTCCTTAAGATTGACCTTCCATAAGATTACCATTGAAACTTTGAGGGCCACTGGGGCGTATTCCTGAGGACCGATGTAAATTATAATGGGATTCTGCTCATCTACAGGACACTACCTTTCTAACGGTATGTGCGAATTTCTCCTACGATGCACACAAGCTGAAAAAAAAGGACGACAATTTTGTGCTTGCCTATTAATATATAGATGGTTCTATGATTCTTGAATGACGTTATCCTTGCAGGTTATGTTTACGTTGAAGATTGTGTTGACTTTTTCTAAATGGTGTGTTGTACAGACGTGTTTTTTATTAATACTTGTCTTTGTTGTTTAAAACAAGTTTATAAGTTTAATTCAATCAATAGTCATGGATAAAATGAAGATGGTGTATATTTCATTGGAAGAGATATAAAACAACAACTAGATGACATGAAGAAAATATTTTCGAAGACATTCCTAGTGGAAGTGAGTGTAGTGGTGAAAAAGATGATGATGAGGTAGATCCCTGTTTTGATCATAATATATTATTTAATTAGCTTGATTTAATAGGCAATATAGACAATACGGACAACTTACAAGTAAATGAACAATTATCTGAAGGTGTAGCAACATCAATCATATACAGTAGGTTAGGGTTAGGCCTAGTGAACCATCTACTAGTGCACATTATAGTGTCCTCATGAACCAAATTAATTTAGAACAGCAAAAATGTAATGATAGTTACAATCAATCCAATGCTAGTTGTAGGCTTAATGTTTTAAATCCTAAACAACATGACAAACAACCAATACTGTGGAAACAAAAAAGTTTTGAAGTTAACAACACCAGTTTCACAAGAACATCCGATTTGCCAAATGAAATTATTTCATTAAATTCACCTTATGAATTCTTTAGTCATTTTTTAAATAATGAAATTATAGAATATATTGCAAATCAAAGCTCATTGTTCAGTACACAGGAAACTCCAGAAAAACCAGTCAATATTACTATATAAATAAAAGTGAGATTGTTATCCGACGATATATGGTTTTTAAGTATGTGCAGAAAGAAAAAAGTGTTTCCAAAGTTCATGAAGATAAATACACCAGTACGTAATAATTTAACTAGAAAAATAGTACAGAACGCAATGAGGAATTGGTTGAATTTTCATTAAGTTACTGTTCTCCCATTGGTCGTTATATGTTTAGACGACCCCTCCTACTAAGACTCTGCCTATATATAGTTAAGAACCATGTTAACAATTTAGTTATAAGTTTGTAACCATCACTGATGATGATGACCTGGTCATCGAAACGCGTTTGAATATTAAACGTTTTTTATGAGAAACTGTGTTCTGTTTTTTATTTATATAGTGTTATTTCTCATAAGTCCAGTTCAAGTTTAAATTTTATAGTCAATATTACATCTAATAATTTGAATAAATATATTGGTATTTGCTTGGTCACAAGTCTGGCTTGCATTAAACATTTTAGATACTATTGACACCAATTAATTGGTATACCCTTGGTTCAGGAAACTATGCCTGTCAACAAACTTGAAATGATAAGACGTTTTCTCCCCTTAAACAATAATGACAATTTAATTCCTAGAGGGGAACCCGGTCACGAAAAATTGTTGAAATTGAGACCGGTGCTAGATCATTTGGTAAAGTATTTTCTGATATACCTATAGAAGAATAACTTTCGATTGACGAACAAATGTGTTCTATCAAAGCAAGCAGCCATATGAAACAATATATGCCAAATAAGCCTCATAAATATGGCTATAAGTTATTTGTACTTAGTGGTGTATCTGGCTTTGTTTATAACCTGGAGATATATTCGGGCCAAGAAAACGATGCAGATAAGCGTAGGGAATACGAACCAGACATGGGATCTTCTAGCAATGTTGTAGTGAGATTGGCAAGAATAATAAAAAACCTGAAAATAAAAAACAATAAAGTGTATCGTGACAACTTTTACACCGCAATTCCTGAGATGGTTTACTTGAAAAAGAGAGAGATTCTATCACTTGGTACGGTACGGAGTAACCGAATTAGTAATTGCAAGTTACCATCAGTTATTGATATGAAAAATCAACCAAGAGGAACAAATTTAGAGTTTGTTGGTAATGTTGATGAAACTGAGGTTTCTAATTTAGCTTGGAGAGATAATAAAATTGTCACCATGCTGTCTTCATTTGCAGGTACTCATCCCACAAAAGAAGTTGTACAATATAATATAAAGACAAAAACTCATGAAAAGGTGACCTGCCCAAATGTGATAACAACTTATAACAAACACATGGGAGGAGTGGACTTAATGAATAGCCTAATAGGGCGAGGGCGAATTGTTACGAGGACAAGAAAGTGGTAGCTCAGACTATTCTACCATCTAATTGACATAACAGTCATCAACTCGTTGCTCTTGTACAGAAGGGTTTTGTGTAGCAAAAAAAAAAAAAAAAAACACTTGTAAACCAATGTCATTATTTGCCTTCAGGCTTGAAATAGCAGAAGTGCTTTTTAATTTTTTTTTTAAATACTACACCAACTAGAGGTTGACCTACTTCCAGTAACACACCCCCAAATAAACGATTAAAATCTTCCACTAGCACTCCAGTTGATGTACGGATGGACAAATATGACCACTGGCCAGAACATATTACAAAGAAGCAGAAGTGTAGAATTCCAATGTGCAGAGGATTTACAAGAGTAAAGTGTTCAAAGAGTTCTGTCTATTTGTGTTTCAATGCAAGAAGCAACTGTTTTAAGACTTATCATATTGTTTCAAATCTTTAGGTTGTTAAGTTTTTTAAGTAGTATGTGTTTAAAATAAATAAAGTAAAACCTGAACCCAAAATCTCACAACAAATACTTTTACTAACTTTAAACTCGTTTCAACGAAAATTTCGCCATCCTCAGTGATGCACGGTCTACAGTAGTCAAACTTTAACT
>JAGFPH010005000.1:10325-46557 GCA_018207615.1 Philaenus spumarius | reverse complement strand
TGTTGTTTTTCAAAAATGTTCAAAACCTATTTTCGTGCATCTATACGGGCCTAATTGACTTGTTTGGTGCAAATATTTTCGAAATCGATCGAATAGTTTTCCCTCTGGCTACGGATACTTTCACAAAAACCTCAAAATCGATATTATTTTCGATCACTATACTTTTCTATAGGCCTACGATAGTACAGTGAGAAAGTAATAAACTTCAAAAGACAAAACTTTGATTATTGTCATCGTCCTACTCCAACGACTCGTTACAGTTTGAACAATTTATTTATTGATATACGAGGAGATTGTATTGATATACAATGGATAAATTGAGGATTAAATGGGGGAAAATAAGATAGCCAGATTTAGTAATGTGACGAGCCTTCAGGCAATCATAAGTTCTACCCGATTAAAGATGTGAAATAATCAATTTACAAGATAACACAACTTTAAAAAATCCGCAAGGTTAGAGTATCATACCAGAATTTTATTTAGTTAAAATATTTACTAACTTTTAAATTCTTTATATTACGGATATGCTATAAGAATATATAAATTCATATTAATCAAGGCTTGTGGGTAGTTATTTTTTAAATATAATTAAGATAAAACAAAACTTTAAAAAAATAAACAGAATTGTAATTTACGTTTTGAATTCAACCAATGTTTACGATGTGTCTATTGAAATGTTTATTAAAACAAAACTCTATTTCGATTTAATACTTTTCATCCGTAACCGTATGAAATAGTTTTTCCTGATCGTCGACATTAATAAGCGTATACCTTATTAAATAACTCTCTTTATGGTTTAGTATTTGTAAATAATAACTAATTTGTCTTTTAAAATTAGCCTCTCATCTTGTTAGAAAAATATAGATAGCTAAATGTTTTACCATTTGGCATTCGATCACTAGTAGAAATACAATTTGGAGATAAGCTACCAAAAGAAGTTACGAGTAACACATATATAAAACTTTGTAAACCTATAAAATAATCTTATCTGATCGTATCCAAATTTCATGTGTTGAAAAACTGGATGGTAAATTCACTCTATAGTAGCAAATTTTAGATCACATGTTTTCTGGAATATTCCGGGGAGAAAGAGTGTTTTTACTTTCTCAGTATAGAAAAAGTATAGTGATTGCAAAAAACTCGATGTTGAGATTTTGTGGAAATATCCTCTTTGGGACCCCCTGGGTCCAAAAAAGTGGTTTTTACAAAATGTCAGCCTGTATGTCTGATAGTATACAAAAATAGTATACAAAGCTAGAGAGAAAACTATTTGTTTGATTTCGAACAAATTTTCACCAAACATGTCAATTAGGCCTGTATAGATGCACGAAAAAAGGTTTTGAAATTTTTTGAAAAAAACCCAAAAATATCAGTTATTATTTTTTATAAAAAATGGCTCTTAGGATTTTGATAAAATTTGGCTTATTTGTAGCCCTTAATATATTTAATACATATGGTAGCCCTACCATATGCAAAAAAAAACACATCTTTCTAAAAATTTTCGTTTAGCTAATAATATTAATAATAACATATTTTTGGTTTTTTTTTTAATAGTTTTCTCTCTAGCTAATAATAATAATATTTATTACTAACTCTCCAACTTTAATACAATTATGAACTCACAGTGAATCTGTTTAATAATTTAAATATGTTTGTGAGAAAGTATGTGTCAGTTTCTGGTACAGTTTATTTTAGTTATTCTGATACATTTACCATACATTCCAATTATCTGACAATCGCAAACAATGTATTGAAGTGAACCATCAGGGGAGGGTAAGGGAAGAGAGTTTGACGGGTTTGTGGTAAAAATAAAACGCAGCAGTTGAAATTGTTTTGTACAAATCTTAAAAAATATATGAAAAAACGAACAGAAAACGAAGAATCGGTAAGTTAATTTTGGCAGAGAAATGGAAGGATTTTACTTTACACTTTAACAGAGTCGCCTGTGTTGCTGTTTTTTTACATCTATAAGCTTTAACGTTGATAAAATAATTTCTTTTAAAGTTAAAAAATATGTGTGTTGGAAGTTATGAAAAATGTACATAGCATGTAGAGACTGGACAGACACAACATTATTAAAGAATTAAATTTCCTGTAGGTTTCTTAGTTTTTAATATATACTTCGAAAACCATATAATATGTTTTATTGTACATAAATATTTTAAATATTCAAATGGTGGATAATCTAAGATTCAGGTCGTAATAATGTTACATACTTGACAGTCAGACACAATTTGGTTCAGGTGTGTTAAATAATAAATTGGGCCAGAAATATATTTTAATTAAAATCATCTATACTAATATTAAAAAGAGGTAAAATTAGTTTATTTTTGTTTGAATCTCAGGAACTACAGAACCTATTGAAAACATAGTTTTACTAATAAAAAGCTACACCTATCCTTGAGTAACATAGGCTATAAGTCATTTTGTTAAAAACCATTTTCATCTCAATATTTAATTAAACAAATACAAGTAGTGTTAAAACCCTCTGAGGATGATGACCATGTCATCGAAATGTACATAAGGGTAAGGTATTAAACTTAACTTACAATTTAGTTATAGTTTTTGCTCCTGGTTTTGTGGTTCGGGTTTTTATTTAAATCAATCTCAATATTTGTAAATTTAGTAGGAAAAAGTCTTATGTTAGGCCTAATCTGATGAATCATCACATATGCATTTACATTTATTACAATAGCAACCAAATAAAAAAAAAAATAACAGATAAAACTGTTTGATCCAATATTTCCATGAACAGCTGATTTCAAACTTTGAAGCAATTATTTAAATTTCTAACTTTTAGGTTAGGTTTTTATTCAAGTTTAGACCTGAGCCTTGCTGGTTCTTTTAACCTGTTATTATAACTGATATTACAAAATATACGAAATAATTTGATTTGAACATTTAACATTATTTACCATATTAGCTTTGTGGTTCTTATTAATAATATTATAAAGAGATAACATTTTGTTTGTATGTGGGTGTTAATCTTTGGAACTACTGAACCGAGTGATAAAATAGTTTTACTGATAAAAAGCTACACTATCCTTGAGTAACATAGGCTAGAATTAATTTTGATTTAAGGATTAAATCAACCCGTAAAACAATAAATATTAATTGTTATAGTTTACTTAAAACTAGGATCTGAAATTTTTTGAATTTATTTCTTACATGGTACATAGAAAAGGAAAACTAGGTTTGAATTTTGTAGCGTGCTGATAAAGAGTGAAAATGTTATAAAAACAACTAAAACAATCAAAATTAATTGTTATTATGGCACTGAAATTTGTACATTTATTTCTTATAACATACATAAAAAAGTATCATAGATTGAAATTTTGTAGAGTGCTGCTAAGGGGTGAAAATGTAGTAAAAATGTTTATTGTTTTACTTTCCTTAAAGCTAGAGAATAAACAATTAATAAATTATTGAATTTAAAAATATAAAACCACTATGTTACATCCTAATTAAAATAAATAAGAAATATTAGAATTTAATAGTACGGATTATTTATATAAAATAACCTGTTTGCATTTGCTTGTAGTGAGTCACCTTGGGAGTTGGCGGAGTCCTCTATATACACATAAAATAATTGGATCACGTAGCTGAACCCCTGACTTGAGTTGAGCGTATTTCCCAAATTAACTTTGTATGTTTTAGGTATTCAACCAACTATTTGGGAAATTGGTCTACTCACTTAGGTGATAAATAGCTGCCTCCATGTACGAAATACATTAATAGAATTCGTTTGTCCTTCAGACTCCAGCACTAGCTCACGCACTGCTTCGTTCCGCTTGACCTTACCGTCTCGAATTATTGACGGCCTCTCTTCGATCGCAGAGAACACGCTCGCTAGGTTAGTTTGCGTCCATGCCATCAGCTTCGCTGCTCCATAGTAAAACCGTCCACGTGGTTTTACCAGGTACTTTTATTCTATTGAAAGATTTGATAGATTGATACTCGTTTATAAGCTCGTGTCAAAAACAAAATGTGCAGTATATATAATCTTCTATATTAGTTTTGTTTGGATAAAGCACTAAACAATCACAACAGTTTGTTATTTTCCGTCAAAAAAGTGATCCTATTTGTTGGATTTTTATGCTAAAGAAAACGAAAGTGTGTACTAAATCGGACATAAAATGAGCCCCTTAGAGTGCGAACACATAAATACAGTTTTTAATGATCGGTGCTCAATGACCTCTGCTTTCCCACATTTCTTTCATTTGGAAATTGGCTAAAAAAACAGTTATGACATAGTCCACAGTTTGAATTTGTTTACATTATGGGGCTGCTTTTTCACAATATAATGTTCATTGTAATATTATAGTACCGGTACCCAATAAAAGTTTGAAAACTATTTTGAAAGCCATTGTCTTAGATTCTAGATAATTGTATTATACTTATATTAATGTAATTTATTAATGGTCACTACCAGACGTTCAAAATTACCTGAATCATTATACCAGCTGTAAAATTGGGTGTCCTTAGTATATTGAATACATTATATTAAAATTTGTTATTCCTTGCCATAATACATAGAATTTACAAAGATGTAAAATTATAATTTAAAACTATCATTACTCGAGATGTCGAGAATATGTTATTTTACCCTTCAATAAATGCAGCACCTGAATTACTTCATTTAAATATTAGGTAAAAACTATTTTTCCCTAAAATAATCAGGCATAAACTTTCTGGACTTACTGTAGAAAATAAATAAATATATGCTTCTTATTCACAAAATTACACGGAAATAAATACAAAGAGAAGAACAAGGTTTGCGACCAAATTAAAAATAATGATAACACTTTTTAATAAATTAACACTTTTGGATTAGTAAAACTCTGATTTAAAATATTACTATTGCCAGACGTGATTACACTAGAAAAACTACGACTATAAAAAAAAAACTATAAACAAATTTCGAAATTTACTTATTTTACTTTAAAAATTTATTGAAAATAAATTTATTGTTACCTGTCGTAGGCTCATTTCTTTGTGATTCCGGAATACCATTATCTAAATTTCCCTTGATGAAAAAGCAAGCGAACTTAACTTTACTCATTCTTTGCTTATATAAAAGAGTGTGTGGTAAGAATAAAGCAATTTCTAACCATTATAAATTCAAGTGCTATGCATTGTAGTAGGTATGTAAACATGGTAAATAATAAACGCAATTTACAATGTATGTTGTTCTGTTTGTAAAGCTGTAAAGAATGGCCTGGCACACTTTTAGACTAGTTTACATTCAACATTGAAATTTCATTTCGTTTTGCATGCAAGGTATAATTTAAATTATTTTTAAAGTAAAATTTTCTGCAAAGAACATAATGTTTTAAAACTTGTACTGTATTGCCTGATACATTTAAAAAATAATATTTTACACAATTAACGCATTTAAAGTGTATGATAAATGGTTTTATATAATGATACATGAGCTATTAACCAGTCCTTAGAGTCTTCGCGTGCGCGGTCTTACTACCACGTTTTTGCAAATAACCGAGCTGCGTCGCTAGCTTAGGGATTTTGAGCTGGGGCACACATTTATTCTGCAGTTATCTCTCAACTAACCAAATGAGCTCGGAGCCATCGCCAGATGTTTGGTCTCCAGTCACTGTTCAGTTGCAAAGTTGACAAAGTTGCTATCACATGAACGGCGGGGAAATCCCCGTGACGGTACCAACGATGTTTCATTTGTGACTACATTGCTCCAGAACTATGTAAGTAGTTATTTTTGCTTTTTTATTTATTTTATAATGTTATTTTACTTTTGTATAATTTATTCATGTTATAGTTTAAACTCTTTATCACAAATCAAGAATATAAATCTTTGAAGTTAGGTCAAAGGGCTTAAGTCAGAAATTGTTAACTAATTGTTACTGTACGAATAAAATATATATTGTTTGTGATTTCAATGATTACTCGGTCAAACTTCAATGGTAAAAAAAGTCGAAGTTATATAAAAAACAAATTTTCATGTTTAAAAAAAATAAATATACATAAATATCTTATAAAAATTATGCAAAATATCCCAAGCCGGAGACCAGGTAACTAGTCATATCCCGTCAGCTTGGAAGCGAGCCAACCACCGTTTGCTTTAATGCCGCCCTCCTACCCTCAAACCACAGATATGAAAAGTCTGGTCCAGCCAAGATTCGAACCCAGTATCTTATGATCAGGAAGTTTCTACTCTATCCACTCACCTATGGCTTGTCAATAAGAACTGAGAACAAAACAGCACTTGAGTTACGTGCTACCATATTGCCTAACTTGCCCCTTCTCTTCTCGAATGTAATATACTAACTACACTACACAATTTTATTATGATAGGGCAAGGTACAACAGAGCGGATGACGAGTTTGGCGACCCCAATGATGTGGATTAAGAGCCCCAGCATATCAAAGAAGATGATTACGATAATGTCAGTTTATTTTGACTACTTTAGATAACTACAATATACCTATACTTTTTATCCTTCCTGTAAATATCGCTACATCAAATTATTACATATTTTTTAAACATACTCGTATATTTCGTTCAACTTTATATAATAAAAGGGATCAAGTAACCAAATTTTTGTTATTTTTTCATTAAAAATATCTTACTGGCCATTCCTTAACCAGTCACAACGATTTTGTAGGATGTAAAACGGTTTTTTGTAAATACATAAAATTAAAGAAACATTTTCTAAGAAACTTCATACAGTTTATAACTTGTTAAAAGCAAAATAATGTTTTGGTTTTGGCAAATGAAAATAATTCAAATTACGTAATATCATAATTATTTGAATAAAAATATCAGTATTTAATTGGTGTCTAGTGCTACAGTTTTATTTTCTATAATTCATTATAAAAGACAAAAGGATATCAAAAAAGTTGATAGGTTATAGTAAGTTAATAATTGACCGAGCGAAGCTAGGTCTCCGTTTTAACTCGACCGTTCGGCATTTCGTCTGTGTGTCTGTCTCACGATTACGGCCAAACGCCTTGACTGATTTTGATGATTTTTTTTTTCATGAATGTTCCTTATTCCTAGGCCAAACCATGTATACATACGGGGTTTTCCTTTTTTCATTTTTACCCCCTAAAATAAAATAAAAATTGCTGCCGGACCGTTTCTCTCAGTGTAAGCTTTTTTTCCAAATCCAGTTTGTGGCTTAACCGTAAGTCGAATTGAAAAAATAATAATATTTTGCGCGTACCAAATTAGATTTTCAACAAAATTGTATTTTTGATTTTTTTCCGTATCTCTAACGGTAAGCTCACAAAATGGCCGTAAACTTAAAATTTGTTAAAAATCGTCCAAGTTTTTGTATTTCAACCATGTTTTTATACGTTTATTCTAAACCAATTCAAAAGTGTTCCATAGCTTTTTCTGTAGATAAACGTTGAAATAATTCATATATGCCAGTAAAAAAATGATTGAAGTAGAATTAACAAAGTTATTAGCTCAAGAAACAAGCATGTTCAGTAACGAAAGGAAAAAGTTCAACTTTAGGCCTACATAAAATGTAGTAAAATGTTTTTTGTAATTTTTTTCATAAATGTCAAAAAAGTTTCGTAATTAAGTTCTAAATAGAACTGTATAATAATATTTATCAATTTCAAATATCTTATTTTGAAAACACCAGTTTTTACGTTCCTACTACAAGACAGCTAACAAAACTAGGCCTGTTTTGAATAGTAATTTAGGAATATATAAAAAATCCAAAAATTACATATTATTATAAGAAAGGGTAGAGGATAAATCAAAGAATTGAACTGTATACTTGTTAATTATTAGTTTATAAAAGTATTTGACTTAGCTTTACTTGAATTACAAAATGAAATGAATCAAATGAAACCTCGCGGCGATAAAGGACATACAAAAAAATGACCGTTGGACAGCGTTGGAATAGGCTTATTTTGAATAGTAATTTAGGAATACTATATCCTTTGCCCCAAAATTACATATTATTATAAGAAAGTGTAGAGAATAAATCAAAGAATTGAACTGTGTACTTGTAAATTAACATTCCTTAAAAGTATTTGACCTAGAATCATGAATTACAAAATGAGATGAAACAAACGAAACATCGCGGTAAAAAATGCATACAAAAAATTACCGTTGCACAGCGTGGGAAGTGTTGGTACATGGGTTGATATCACTATCACGGACGCTTTAACATCGTTTGTTTTCATTATTTATAATATTGGAATATGATATGGAACTGTAAATACATTGTTAAGTTTTAGTTATTTAAGTATGTAAATATTTAATTCTATGTTTTCCCTCAATAACGCGATACTTGGAGCTATCTTACGCATTATTAACCTACATAAAACACAATGCCCCCTAAAAGAAAATCTTTAGCAGTTAAAGCTCAAGAAAAGAAAAAAAACGAGAACTAGAAACCCCGGAATCGCGGGTATTGCAAAATAATGTTTCACTGGCTAAACCGTCTGCTTACTTCCTTACTGGCACCCTATTTTTTAACCTAATATCAAAACCACATTTGTTATTTCAACGAGCGAGGTCTACTGTTCACAGAACTACTAGTAATATGTGTTTCAACCAATAGGGGCTCTAATGAGTTGACCGAATTTCCAAAATGTATTTTATATGTTTTAGGGTGTAAACCCTATATTTTTGACATTTGTCTGCTCATGAGGGCGCCGAATATATTCTACTGAAAAATTCGACTCATTTTCACCTTCGTGTGAGCAATTAGTAAAACAATTAGTTGTTAGTTTTTATTAAAATTTTACATGAATATACCTTTAATAAATTTAAAACGACGAGTGGAATCATTTTGATTTCTTGAGTCCTTTCTTGACGCAGTTGCAAGGATGAGTAAGTGAAACAAAAACATAAATAAATGAAAAAAATGTTCAATAATTGTAACAATTATTGTATATTTTGTTTTACTAATTATACTAATACCATATGTTTTGAGAACCATTTCATTAGTTAAAAAATTTTTTCAAAAAAAAATTCAAAAAGAGCAGATTTTTTATATTTTAGTGAGTTCTTCTGTTAACATTACTACAAGTTTAAATTGTTTTAAAAACAAATAAGCAAATATTTTTCTAAAAATACTAAAACTGTTGCTGAAATTTAATCCTTTTACTTCCTCCCCCTATACCATAGTATATGGAGAAAGTATTGTATTCGTAAAAATTTTCGAGTTTGAGTTTTTGGTGGAAATATCCGTTTTGGGTCCCCCTGAACCTAAAAAAGTGGTTTTCGGAGTGATGTCTGTGTGTGTGTCTGTATGTGTGTCTGTGTGTCTGTGTGTCTGTGTGGATGTTATCAGACTTAGAGCCTAAACCAGTCGTCCGATTTTGATGAAATTTGGTATGGAGGTACTAATCCACGGTATCTCCAGGGTTTTTTTTCATTTTTGTGAATTTTTTATTTTTAAGGGTAATTTTCCCATAAAAACATTTAAAATAACGGAAAAATAAACTTTTCTCAAAAACGGCTCTAACGATTTTGATTAAAATTTTATAGTTTATTAGGGACCTAAGGTACTATAAACTGTAAAATTTTAATCAAAATCGTTCAAGCCGTTTTTGAGAAAAGTTGGTTTTTCCGTTATTTTATAGATTTTTATGGGAAAACAACTTTAATACAAAATCACCTCTCCTACCCCACCCTACAAGTCACCGTGAATCTGTTTAATAATTTAAATATGTTTGTGAGAAAGTATGTGCCAGTTCCTGGTACCGTTTATTTTATTTTATGAAAAGGTATGTTGACACGATGAAACTATACCTTAGTCTATATTAGTTTTAAAACTCTTTAAAATTAAATAAATATACAATATGTTTTGAGAACCATTTCGTTAGTTAAAACCTTTTTCATAAAAATATTCAATAAAAATAAAGAGCCGATTTTATATATTTTAGCGAGTTCTTCTGTTAAGAGGACTACTAGTTTAAATTGTTTGAAAAACAAACAAGCAAATATTTTTCTAAAAATACTAAAACTGTTGCTGAAATTTAATCCTTTTTTATTTTATGAAAAGGTAAGTTTCTTAAAGTGAATTTAAAATTAATATTTAATATATTTTAGTGTTGTGTAACTTTGTATGTTTTGAAACAGTTACTGCAAGTATTAGATATATAAATAATAAATTGACGCTCAAATGTAAGTCTATAGAAAATACAATGTCTGTACCAATGTTGAAATGTAATATTTGTCTCCGACAACGCGTCTTTATAATAAACCAAGATTTAGACCATAGACTATATTTACGGATGGCTCTCGTTTGAAATTGCTTCATATTCTTTGTTAGAAATTTAATAAAAAAATCGGATATATAATAAAATGCCACTGTGCTTATATTAAAACAATTATATGTATTGTACTATGTTTAATGTACAATGGATAATAATTTCTTTAATAATTAAATTTAATTGTATTACAAATAAAGATACTATTTATAATAAAAGTGTAACTCATTGGTTGCATTTATACAATAACTATTTATTTGATCTTCTTGTGCGATTAAAATGAACACAAATGTTGTCTTCTATCATATAAGGAGTGAATGAAAGAGTTTTTTTCTTCAATTGTTTGTAAAAAACCAGATCACTACACTGGCTTGATTTGACGTGGTGTTTGTAATTCTGAAAATTATGCGTACACAATTTGAAGGTACCTGTATTGTTTCGAAGAGAAACCAATTTAACAGTTTATTGATAAACATGAAACACAGTATGTGTGTAAACTGTTTCCTTAAAAAAATTGTATCAGTGTTTGTTTAACGGAGAACTCGCTCTAATTTACTATTGTTTTAGTAAATATAATAAGGAACTAAACGTATTGTTATACACGAAAAGATTGATAAAAATACACATATTTAAAATAAAACATATACATTTATTGTTCTAATATAAACAGTATAAACTTGATAAATAACATACAATCGTGTTTAAATCGATGACAGTCTGAGAGACTGTATAGAGGGTTTCGTGACTTTACACGATAATATAGTCTCGCAGTCTGGCGGTATTAAATGCATGTTTCACAGTGCTAATACTTTTATTTGAGCACGATAATTTAACACTGGGTTTTGACACCGGGTTTCTTTTAACTTTGTTTGCATAAATATGATAGCACATTAATATTCTTAGTGGTATTTTACTATCTGTCTTTATTATAAAACCAAATCGTCAGACAAAGAACAATATTTATTTTTAAATGTAAAGTATGGATATCTGTTTGCATAATTTATTAACTCAACATTTTCACAATATTGTTATTGTATAAGAAGTTTGTACTTACAGTACACCGTCTCGTGATCTACTTACTCACCTTGTAAAGGCTACCGCGGATTCGAAATCACTATGTTTCCATCATAAGAAAGTACAAAAACAGTCAAATCACTCAATCGAGGTCGTCAAATAAATATAAAACAATTAAAAAACACAACAAAACACACGCAAATTATTAGCACGTACATATTAACTTGAGCATGTTTCATCTAAACTGACTGCAGGCCTGCTTAAAGACTTGATATATGCAGTAATTTCCAGTTCTAGGTTTTAATACACAGGGCAGGTTTTACACGGAGAGTTCAAAAGCTTAGTTATTATTTTTCGTTGTATTTGCAATAAGGCTCTGAAAAGTGATTCTTACAGAATTATATAGTACATAGTAGAAACAAGAGGGCGAACGAGATAGCAGTTCAACATACATACATCTTTTTCTAAATCCAAACAGAAAGCGATGTATTGACAAAACATAAAACAAAATAATGGTAATTAAACTAGTAGGCCCATAGATAATTAAAATTTTTTTTAAGATAATCATATTTCATCTAAAATCTGTGGGAGCACTATGCCCTTGAACTTTGACCATGATTTATTAAAAAGAATAGAGATTTTTAAATAATACTGAAAAATTATTCATTATTTTGAAAAAATTATTAGATGTAAAATAATATGGGAATCAGATCAAAGGTTGAGGACTTATAAGCAATGTATAACTATGTACCTCCTTTTCGGGAAGGCAACGTCTAGTTTGACATATTTATTTACAAATATTACTTACTCTTAATATAAAATATACTTTCAATAAATGGCCTACCTACTTGAGATACGTAGTCTACTTCGTTAATAAGGACCAACAATTTTAAACTGTTAGAGTTTCAAAGTCTTTTAGTTTTGTAACAAGTTTTTACTTACGAATTCATGAATTATTTGTTTAGTAATAATCATTAATTAAACTGATGAACTAAAGCTATCAAGTTCTTACCAAACATTTTAATGTGAGTTATAATTAAATATTAATTTGTTTACAAATTTTACCAACACCTATATTAATTTTGTACTTTTTTAAATGTCTGCTAGATTAATCAAATGTCCTAATGTTTCTACATAACGATCGATACCAGAGCCTCCCGTAAATACACAATTAAACCCAAAAGTTACCTGATATCGGTGGCAATAAAGGATTTCAATTTCCTTCACTACTTCGAGATAATAAAACTAATTAAACGACGAATTCGACCTTAAATAACCGTGGGAAAAGTCATTGCAGATTCACAATTGTTTGGTTTTGTTTTTTAAATTTGTATTAACTATTTAATTGTTGGAGGGAAATTCTTTTATAGTTGAGTTCATAAATTGTAAACTTGATTGCAAATAAAAAAATAACATTAATTTGTATACATTCTAAACCTGTATCGAATTTAATGCAGAAAATGCATTGTAAGAGCATAAAGCCGTTAACTTTATTACTAAAATAATGTTATTTCAGTGATGGATTTTTGATTAAATAAAACATAAAGCAAGATTCTCACAACTAATTTGTTTATTTATGCAAACGCACTTCAAATAAAATGCCGCCAAATGCAGTGATAAACGAGCTATTGGACTGAAGATACATTGTGTCATTGAAACGTGATTCAGTAAATAAACTTATTAGTTTCAAGAATTTGTGTTAATTAAATCAACTTTTATTTTATTAGTAATTAACATTTAAAGATGTAACGTAATATGTAGCCTATAGAAATACATGTATGTCATACGCACATCAACTATTATAAAATCAAATGTTCGTAAGTAAGTAACAATGTAATATAATATAATTGCTGATTTCGCCCATCATATGTAATACTTAAACAAAACCTAGCGTAGATTATACTTTGGGGTTATCTGTACAACTTCGATCAATAATATAATGTCTTGTAAATTAGATTTTTTTATATGAGTTTAGAACTAATATGCTATAAAACGTTATAACATTTGCTTTGACAATGGATATATTCAACCTTTAATCATCAATACATTCATTTATACTAAATGGAGGGGAGTCTGACTTAGAAAGTTAAAAAATTTAACTTTTTTTAGTTTTTGTTTCCGTCTTGTGACTTCGTCTGCGTTTTTTTTTATATATGACGCGTTTCAAAAACTATGTTTCATCATCAGATTAATTAATAAATAAATTAACAGTTCACATTACAAAAACACAACAACATACAACTCACGACACATAACACATATAAATTATCGTCCGACAGACGTCCACTACGGCGGGCGGTCGAACGACAACATATATGACTTGGATACTCATACAATGCTTTTAAAAGTAACTTTTTTTTATTATTATTGATTATTATACTATGAAATCTACTCTTTAAAACGGAATCGTTGATTTTTTTATAGTAAAATTAGAAGTTAGATTTACAAAATATTTTCCAAACATTTGGGGCTGAACCCATTAAACAATTTAGTCAAAGCAATGTCTCGGTTGGAAACAGTGCGACTCTGAAAAGCTGAAAAAGCATTTAGTGACCTTGAACAGATAATTAGAAATACAAGATCTTTGAAAAGAAGTAGGAAGACATTTCTGAAGATCAGGAAGACAAGGAAACCCACCATACAGTGCTGGACAGTATTAATGTTTTGTGTTTAGTGTAATAACGTTTTTTTTTACTTTGTCCGAAAGTTTTTTTTTCATCTTTGATGCGTGTTTTCTCAGCTTCTGCTATTCATAGAAAAATTACATTAATTTGTACTATCCTACAAACCTGCATTTAATCTAGTATCTCTTGCAAGGATTAAAACAAAAAATATATAGGCCTATTTAAATTTGTTGATAATTAACGTTTATCCTTTTTTCGTAATAAGAGTGGTGGTGTGTATGTATACTTCCCATAATATTATAAATTTACTAAAATCGTTGCATGAGGAACTAAAATAAGAAGTGATTTTTTAAATAAAATAAAATAAAACATACTGCTCTATCTCATCTCAGTCTTTAAGACAAGTTGCAAAAGGCTAACATTACATAACATACAAAATTACATAAAATCTTCTCCCTTTTTTAAAGAAGAGATACAAATTTGTTCAGCTTTGGAAACATTCGTACAACTTCGTATACCATGTTCGACTTCTAAATCGTTTGATCTATCAATATTAAATAAAAAGTAGTTAAAAGATAATATTTGTATATCATTATTTTGATATACAGGGTGTTTACAAACTCCGTGGAAAATGTTGTGTATTTGTTCCTTAGGTCAAGACAAACAAAAAACGTCATATAATTATGGGTCTGAAATGCCTAGTTTTTTGTCTGTCCGTCTGTTTGTGTTTTTTACAAATTATTTTATAACTTGAGTACTGTTTCAGATAGAAACTTCAATTTGGCACGAACGTGTATCGCGGTAGGTCAAACAAGTGAATAAAATCTCGTTACGATATCTTAAACAGTTTTAAGATGGCGGCCATTTAAAATCTTTGATGTTAAATTTCACGAAAACCGTAATTTTTATAAAAAAATTTTACCAGTAATAAAAAATGTAGAATTTTAATACGAACAAAATCATTGAAGTTTCTATCTAAAATAGTACTCAAGTTATAAAATAATTTGTAATAAACACAAACAGTCAGACAGACAGAAAACTAGGCATGTCAGACCCATGTTTATGTGACGTTTTTGATTGTCTTGGCCTAAGGAACAAATACACCAAATTTTTCCAGTTAGTTTGTAAACATCCAGTATAATAATGTATATAAATAAAAGGTTTTAACAAATAGGCCTACAGTTTTACAATCCTTGTAAATCTACACATTTACCGAGTTAAAAACCCCCGTCATAATAATTAGGTGGGCCTGATTGAAGTCTGTTGTTTGTAAATAGTATTTTTAAATGATGTAGGCCTATTTCTGATACGTATCT
Organism: Philaenus spumarius; assembly: GCA_018207615.1. Classification (NCBI taxonomy): domain Eukaryota; kingdom Metazoa; phylum Arthropoda; class Insecta; order Hemiptera; family Aphrophoridae; genus Philaenus; species Philaenus spumarius. The sequence goes on along the minus strand of JAGFPH010005000.1, from coordinate 31,389 downwards.
AATAATCTGTCTCTGATTTTTACGGATTCTTACTAGTGTAAAAGATAAAACGTCTGAATCTCTGACCCTACACATATTAAAGTTTTGTGTAATTAGTAACAAAAGAAGTAACTTACTCTTTAATTTTAATAATCAATAACTAAAGCAAAAGTCATATAAAGATTATTAAAATATATAAAATACAATGCACCTCAAATTTCCTTTTCATCACGACTTCATTCAAACCCTAATAGAAATATCTTGGTAGATAGTAAACATAAGGCAATCCCAATATAAAAACGTGTAACCTTGTATCAACATATTTTATTATTGAAGAGTGTAAACTTCTATATTCACACCTCGTCTAAAAATTGCGGACGACTCGGATTTTACCGTCATGCGTCAACCTCTACTATATATAGGTAGTACACATGTGTATATAGTAGAGTATATAGTTTATTTTTTAATAGCCTACCTCTGAAATAGACATTGTGTTTCCTCATTTCGTAAGATTTGTTAAAATAGTTTACTTGGTAATACCTCGGAAATGGACAGTGTGCTTCTTCATTTCGTAAGTTGTGTTAAAATAGTTTTCTTGGTAATACTAATACCTCTGAAATAGATATTGTGCTTCCTCATTTCGTAAGTTGTGTTAAAATAGTTTACTTACTAATAAATCTGAAATGGACATTGTATGTCCTCGTTTCATAAATATTGTGTTTTTATTTTCTATACTTTTAAAGTGTAAACCAGAATATCAGAATACCGCCATAAAAGCTTACACTTCTCCCATGTGGTTTTAAGCACACCTGGATTTTTTTTCATTTAGGGGGGGGATGCACTTTTTAAGCTCAATGCTATTTAAATGGTGGATTTACCAGTTAGTTAGGTACCAATAACTTTAAAACTACTTGACCTATTGTCCTGAAATTTGCAACATATATTGTTGCTTATATTCCACATAAAATGTACTAGTTTCAAGAAAAAATAATAAAAACAAACATGTAACAAACCAATTTTGTATTTTAAAAAGTATTAAAAAAAATTATTGTTTTTTTATTACATTTCTATTTGTTGATATATTTTTAAAATCCTAGTACACTTTGTTGATACTATAGCAACCAATGACCAGACAAAATTTCAAGTATTTTGTATTGCTAGTTTAGAAGATAATTGTACCTAAGTGTTTGCAAAACAAGGTTACGGAAATCAGGCATTTAAGTTGAACTTTACTTACAATGACTTAAATCTGTCCTGGTGAGTAGTTCTCATCTTGTTTATCTTCTTTATACCTCTTAAGTAGCCTCCTCTTTACTCGGTTTTCTTTTTTTTTATGAGTTTATATGTATAAAAAATATACTGTAAATTTGTATGATTTGCACTGTTAACCCTTCAGGGGTCGCGTCATGGTCTAATCGACCGGGGTTTTCGTATTTTACTTATACAAACTGAGTGGAGCTTTTAAGATCTTCCACCCCTCCCATACCTTCACACAACCTCTTTCACTACTCAATTACGACACCAGCACTCTTCCCGGATGCTTCAGTTGGCAGCTGTACTGCAATCGTCCAACCAACTGGTCTTTTCCACCGTGCGCGACCCTTCACGTTAGTAATATTTGTGTTTCTGTTGTTCAGAACAATATTCTGTATTACTGCCAAGATGAATATAAATGAATAAGAAAGTCTTTTAAATCTTTGAGGTTATAATATGAATATAAATACAACCTTTTATTATTAATATATATTCATTTCTACAAATTTAAAGAAGAGACACCTTCGTACTCTAGTAAGAACAATATTTTTATAATGTTTATAAAACAACACAAAATGTAAAAAAGTTTATTGAAATTCACTGTAAAACTTGATTTCTGCAACAAAATACATGTTAAATAACATTTTACTCAATAAACTACCTTTTTTAAAAATGTTTTTAATTATTTACTAAACCTGGTGGAATCCACCGTGCGCGACTCCTCACGTAACTATTATTGACGCGACCCCTGGTGGGTTAAGTGAAGTTTTGGATCAGACCTTAAATTTTACGAAAAGTAATGGAAACCTTAACAAAAAATATGTTTTAATACCTAAAATGATAAGATATGTACCGGTATATAAAGTATATATATTTTAATCACCATAAACCAGGGAATAAATTTATGCCATAAAAAAAATTACGATTTTTTAACCAAAAAGTGCATCTCCCCCCTTAACTAAGTTAAAAAACAATAAAAACAGAAAATAGTTCTTTAAAACGTTGGGTAATAATTAGATTTCTATGAGCGAATATTCAGTTGTCTCTAATTTGGAAAGGATGGTCATACTGATCAATTAGGCAATAAGCCACAAGTTTAAATGCCACTTAGTTACCACAGTCTTTAAGCCTAATAGTCGGCAAGACACGTCATATTATGATTTGCTGGTTCAGGAGCACAGCAATCAGGGGACAAATAAGACATATACTTGGTAGAGAAAATCCTGGACCACACAAGGGGTACTTGCTTCTAAGAGCTGTGAGAGGCACATAGTTGGCACAATAAAACAAGAGTTGATGTGCAATTAACTTCAAGGAAGAGTCCACCCCATAATAATATCATGTAATCTAATCTGCCACAGGCATTAGGTGTAGGATTAATTGTGCATAACATTTATAACACAGTGATTAAACAAAATTAAGACTCTTTTGAAATTAAATGTGTACTAAGATTTGCTTAAAATAAAGCCCTCACTGACAATCTCAAAATTGTATGTCCTGAAACTCCAACATAGTAGTTGTATCACTATATACAGTAAATAATCAGGTATATTCATCGCCAAACACCGTTATGTGTTGGCAGTCTGTCTTGCGTACACGGAACGCATATTTAATAATCTCAGAAACTCAGCAGGCGACAAAGCCTTGTTAATTACTAATCAAATTGCATACTCTAATAATTTAGTGTCTCGCTTGTAAAGATACCAAAAATTCGTATTTATTCTTAAAGCAGTTAATCAGGGATCATATCATTAGTCATCAGTCCCTGATACTCATAATCATAAAAAAAAGAAACACAAAGCCCATTATATTCATATACCATTTCAAAACATTAGTAATAAGATTTCATCATGTTATGTAAAAAAAACCCATATAGGCTTAAGTGTAGGACAAAGAATATGTAAAAGGGAGAAAGAAGAAATAATAATGTTGAGGAGGAAGAAGAGGAAGATAGTTGCAAAAGAGAGGAAGAAGAAGGTAATCAATTGTAGGGAGTTTGTTACTAGCTTTGTTGGAGAGCAGTTGATATTGAGTTTATGGCAGACATTTTTTAAAACCTACAACATACATCTGCTAAATTGAAACCAGAAGAAATAGTATCAAGTAGAGTATAGGCCTATACAAAATTTAAAAATAGAATGTTAAAAATTTAATATCCACCAAGACATTTGGCTGAGTCAACTAAATTAGTAATCACAAAACATCAGATCTGCAGACTTCTATTACAAAATTCATACCTATTCAAACGTACCAACCAAATAGCATCACTAACTTCCTCAATCAAAAAAAAATCAACCAACTGACAATCTTATTTTAAGCAGAAAGTATTAATTTAAATTCAAAATTGTAATCACCATTAAATCATCTCATATTTATCAATCACCCTTTTATTAGGCTAAGTAAAGAAATTGTTATTAGTAGTTAAGAGTTTTGTTAAATTGTTATGTAGGCTATTATAAAATTGTGTGTTACAACTAATGTGATTTATAACCGCTAGCAAGCCGGCATAAAGACTTATAAACATTGTTAAAGCCCGAGATAATATCCATATGTACGCAATTTGTATCATTAATTAAATAAATCATTTTCATTGTACCTCTATTTATTGATAAATCGAAGTCACAAATCGAGAAATTCATATTGAAATATAACAACTCTAAAATTTGCTCCACAACGAGTGGGCTATTAGAAAATTAATTAGTAAAACTATACGCTTCTGTGATTCGACTTATAAAATACATCATATTCTCTCACTTCAAACTTTTCATAAACAATATAATTTTATTAAAGTCAGATTAATTGTTGAGCATCTCATATAATTTAATTCTAAATACTAACTCAACGTAACCTAAGCGTTCTTGTAAGAAGGAACGAAAAGTGCTCCCGAAAATCCGAAAATGAAAAGACAAACCTAATCTATAGCAACTAAAAACATTTAACACAGCATCGCAAAATTGCAGATGTTGTATATTGAAATGTTAAAATTATTATATCAATTTTATCTGTGTAATAATAATATATTATGTAATTTTACAATATTAGTAAAATATTTGTATTGCTAGATAATTAAAAACACTATTTTCCCAAGTTCATAACTAAACACAATTTTAAATAAACTTACAAATATGTTTTCTTTTACTAAAATGTCAAACAAAGATTGGCAGTACCATCGGTTTTATTGGAACGACATCAAATCTTAAATATAGAGAAACTTCCCTGGAGACTACATGGAATGGCTTTTACTCAAGACGTAACGTTTTATAATCCCTAGGTTTAATGTTGCTTCAATTCTTTCTTAGCAGAATTAACATTGCATAGTTAGTTTAAAACTGAATTTCGTAAATTCTTTTGAATTTAATGATGCGCAAATAAGGTTTATTCTAATATTTATGAACAAATATTTGTCCATACCGTTTATATTTACATCAGTAGATTCAGATTATTATATTACGTGATGTTACAGATCTAATATTTATTATAGAATTTAAAATAATCCAAACAAAAGAAACGTTAAAAACAAGCATCTCAATCCAATATGGCGTACCTAAGATGGCAGTAAAAATTTATAACTTAATACAAATCTATAAGCTACTACCAAACTGTGATATCTGATGATAAAGGGTAGATATTTTTAAACAAAATTAATAAAACAAGGGATTTTTGAAAATTGTCATTTTTTTACAAAATTGTTAATATCTCGGGAACGAAAGGAGATAATTAAAAACCGATTGCGGCATCGTGTTCTACAGAAAAAAATAGTTTGAAATGATGGGTCACAACCTTACCTTTATATTAAAAAAATAAAAGTTCATTCCAATATGGCGGATTCAAGTGGCGGCCAAAAATGTGAACCTCATCAAAAGAAAGTAGTATAAACTAATCTATGATGTTCGGCGGTGGTTGGAAATCGATATCTTAAGAAATGCGGGAAAAGTTAGGGGGGGGGCATTTAAAACTCACCCGGTATATGTATACGCACTCTAACGCACTCTAACTGCATTTTAATCCGATAAGCTAAAATACTCATCCGTTGATTTTCTAAGTAGCTCGGAGTAGTAGTTCATTAGCCAAATAATCCAGCAAACGGAAGCAGGTTTTTTGTTATTGTTATTAATATTATGAAATGTTTCTGGGGGTTTATCTAAAAAAACAATATAGTGGAATATCAAACACATTTTATTTTTATAGCCCGCATAGATTCATTTAAATTTAACAAAAGTACCATAAAAAGCGAGTCCACCACGAGCGAAGCGAAGCAGTCGAGGCCTCAAGGTCGAGGTGCAAACTCGTAAAGCGAGCCGATCTGGAGGCTGAATTCTAAACAAATTCGACTTTTATATTTCATACACGAAGGCAGACATTCAGCGCCTTCGTGAGTAGAACAAATTTGCATGTAATTTATTAAAACTCTAAAAAATATAAACTTAAGATTTTTAATTCGATCAACTCACGTCAGCGGTTCAACTGCGAGATCGAATTGTTTGTATTTAGTAAATAATTGTGAACAATTAATTATTGTGCCAAGTTTGAACTTAATCAGTCTAACCGTTTTCTAGATATGAATTATTTTGTAAACAATGGCAGATATCTGAAAAACGAAGCATTTCCGAACCTATGTTTATAGGTTTGTTTTTCTTTATTTTTACTAGTAGAACATGTCCTGAAAGTTTTTCCGATTCTTCTTCAATCACCCTGTATAAGTATATAATGTTTAAATATGTAATAACTCACCATAGATAAAGTAATTTAAATAAATCATATAATATATTTTATTGGCTTTTTTAAATAACCAGTCACTAAATCTATTTATTTTTACTAAATTAGATTGTATTGAGTACATAAAATGTAGTGGGACTTAATTTATGTTGAAACGGTTCAATAATTCAGTCTAGTAATACCGTTCTTTTGTTAACAGTTTCAATTGAATAGAATCGCCGTGATTAATGAGAGGAGTAATTCATTTAAAACTACACGTATAAAGACATAAACCATGGTTAGATAAAGTTGATTTAATTTGATTGACTCTCGGTTGCTATTGTTCAATTATGTTTATAACATTGAATAACTTAACATGCACGTAGTAAGATATAACTAGCCTACTTTCTGCAATATATAGTTTTCAATAGAAAACCCACCACTTCTATAACATATCGTAATTTACATTACTTATCGGAGAGTTACAATTGAGTAACCCCATGGTAAATATCAATTTACTGTTAAGTGATTTCAAAGATTTAATCACAGCACATAAACATAACTTGGGAGTATTTTTGAGTTACAGCCATTTTTATTTTTTCAAAATCGATTTCGAGTGGTTCAACCAAATATCGTTGTGTGGCATATGGTTTAAAAGCTTATTTAATTCTGAATCCAACAAGAATAATAATAATTAATATTAAAACAAAAGTAGTACAGCAAAATGGGGCAAACTAGGAAAACACGATTTCGTTGTTTTTTGGCCGCTATTTTTAATTGGTTAAAACTATGGATGTTCAAATTTCAACGTTGGTTTTTTCTTGAAATTCTACATCGAAATGATGTATCACATGACACCCTTCCCATTTAAAAAAATGAAGTTAATTCCAAGATGACGGATCCAAGATGGCGGACAAAAATTTCAAACTCACCAAAAAGTAGTTCTTTTATGGTTGTGAATAACTGTTTTTATTTCTATCTCATAAGACTCGTACATTTTGCGATATGAAACCGTTCCGATACTTTTCTAACACAGTATATAGTGAACCATGTTATCTCATATTAATCAATTATCTGAGTCGTGATGCCAAATACAAAATGCATCCCAGGCACCCTAAGGTTATGAGCTGATATACTCCTCCATTGAATAAAAACATGAATCAAGAGGTATCATCTGAGTGATCCACGAAAATTCTCGAAACAACATTGTTTATATTTTCTGGATATGTATTAAATAATTTCAAACCATAGTAAAAAACACAACTTTCCAATAATTCCAATGTATGCACTGGATATTTAATCACTTTTTTCCTCATGAGATATTTATGGTCATGTTGTTTTCCTTCGAACATACTCTGGTTTGCCATAAGGGGCTCCGGGGCACCTAAAATTTTATTATTATTATTATTGTTTTTATTGCTTATTATTGCCCTTTTATTTAGCTTTAGAATAAGCCTAAATTTATTATTATATCCCAACTCTAAGTGGGTAAAAATACGTTTTTCGTTCGTATGTCACATGAGAATAAGACACATTTTGTATCATATTCTTAATAATTTGATACGATTTATCCAATTTGAAAATAATTAAAATTGCCGCCTATGATGGGAATTTGTATTTTGGTAGAGATATTTCGCTTTTTCTGTAGAACCTAACCTGATTATACAGTCTTTGATGATATTCAGCTGATGACAATCCTGCATATGGGGCTGATATGTATTAAATATATAAGTAAAACTTTAAATATGTTTTCCGGAAATCATATATTTTATTCACAAAAGGAGCATTTTATCAAAATCTATCTAACATAATGATCTGAAATTTTCAGGGGTTGTTTATGGAGTAACTACAGGTTTTAAAGAGAGCATTTTGCAATATAAGTGATCATTTCTAAGTTATGACTGAGAAATATGGCAAAAATTGGTCAAAATTCTATTATTTTATAAAAATAATGACAAAATATATTCAAATGTTTGTATTGCAAGACCTTCGCGTTAAATTTTGTATTTAAGTAGTACTAACGCACTGATAAAATTTTACTAGTTTTGATCCGGTAGTTTCTGAGAAAATATTCCTTAAATATTGTATTTTTAACATTGCAGAGATAGGGTGCTCCGGAGCCTCTTAAATACACTATCATTTCATATATGTGTATAAATAGGTGTAAAAGTCAAAAATTATATATTTTTCTATACACCGTGTTTAGTATATTTTTGATAATAACACACATAATATACAACTAATTTATTTAAACTTTCATTTTAATATAAGAAGTGTAAGTTAAGGCAAAACTAATTATGTAAATCAAATTTTCATATTTTGTGTTAAAACAAAATTGTGATTTTTTTTATTTGCTTGCTTAAATATAATTTGTTAAAAAAATTTACTTGTGTTTTAGGGCCTAACATTTTAGACATTCTAAATTACCTTCTTTCACCTAAAGAAAATTTTAATGATTTTTGATGTAACAACACATTGCAAAATTTAAGATATCTGTAATAAAAACTGGCTTTAATAATAAGTAGTGGCTTTAATCTCGATTTCATAAAAAAAAGAGAAAGGATATAAAACTTTTGTAACTTATTTTTTTGCAAAGTATTTTCAGTTGTATGCAATGCATTATCATTTTTTGTATTTTGAAGGCTTTTTAACAGCGGCCGAAAACAGACAATTAGTCATGTATTCACTTATGTACCTAATATTTGAAACTTGGTTTTATTAAAACTAATTTATTATAATAAAATTATTTAAATATTTACATTCTTGGCGAGAGTAAACTAACACTAAATCTTTGTTACAATATACAGTACGCCTATGTATAAAACTACTAGCTGGCCCGATAGACAAATCAAAGTTAAACGTATATTAACAACAACAAAAAATATATATATAAACATATATCAATAAATATATTACAATATGTATTCTTATGGGGATTTTTAGTAACTTTGACTCCCCTCTACAAATCCTCCCCTAAAATTTAGAATTTTTTTAAAACCTTTCTTAGCGAGCACCTAGGGCCCTAGAAAAAGCTTCATACCAAATTTCATTCGAATCCGATGTATATATATATATTGAGACATGTAACAAAAACTAAATGTTTTATAATACAATAGTACTGTACATTTTATTGTTCCGTCAGTGTCCTCTTTTCGTTAATTTATTTGACTCGTTTCGGAATGTCTATCCCATAATCAGACTCTCTCGTTAAATTAAGATCGTCAAAACATTAAGTGAAACATACAAACACACAAAACAAAAGCACATTTAAAACACATGGCTACCGCATGTCAACACAATCCAGAAGGTATTGTGGATGTTTTACTAGTATAATACAATTTAGAGACATTAATAGTAAATACGAATTATTTAATATTGAATATTTTAAATTTGTTTCGTTTATTTTTATCGTTTTATCCTTTTTATCTGTGAGATGCAGATATGAACACACATGTAATACGAATAAGGAAAGAAGCATCGCTGCTAGACAGGTCTATGATGAATAATCACACTTCAACGGTAACACATTTTATTTTTATATAATAAAGGAAAACCAGTAAGTTTATTTCAAAAGAGAAATATAACTTTGTATGGAAGCCCACTGACAGCTGAACGTTGTTTCTCTTATGTTTATTTAAATTGTTTTTGTCTGAGGATTGAAGAGATAAACAGCTTTATTCAAAGCGTTATACAGGGTGATTCAGAAGTATGCTGCAATCTCTCGAAAATTCATTCTATAGCTAAACATAAGAAAAAATGTTCATATAAACTTAATGCCCGCTTATACATAGGCAATTAGTTTCCAGATATCCACCATTTAGTTTTTGTACAAAATAATTCTTATCTAGAGATATTTTTTGTTACTGACTGCGTTCAAACTTGGTACGAAGTTTAATCTAACAATGATATAACTCAAGAAAAGTAAGTGATTAAATCTAATAATGCGTTTCAAAATGGCGGCTGTTTGAAAACTTCAAACCAAAATTACTCTAAACCTGTACATTTTTACAGAAAATGTCAAGAAACATTTTTTGTAGCCATTTTGTTTCTCTACCGAACGGTCTCATATTCAAAACAATCGGATAAAGGACAAAAGTTAAGTTATGTGTAATAATTGGCTTGTTTATCCCGGCATCCTATACCAACACAGTAAACACAACAATATTTATTTAACAATAAGTAACCTTATATGGTTCCGCCAAGTGACTCCTTTCTGCTTTTTATCTTCAAACAAAATGAATCTTAAAGCAACAATATTGTAACAAACTATAGACGAATAAAGTTGGATTAGAGAATATAATATTTTTTATTATTTCGATGAGAATAAAGTATGCAATTCTTTCCGCTTAGTTAAATAGTTTTAAATAAACAACGTTAAAGTAGATTTTAGTATTTTAAAGTTGAAATGCCTGGTAGTAAGTAAAATGCTTTAAGTTGACTTAACATAACTCTTGTAAAGAAACTGGATTTACAGAACAATATTTTTCTGGTAAATATGCCAATATATGTTATACATTTTATTTCTATACAATTCAGAAATTGATATAGCCTAATATAAATTTTCTGATGGAAATACAATTTAAAATTTAATCGGTACTATTGAAGTTCTATTTATATCGGTACTACCTACATTTTTACACCTTTATATCGTTTTTTCTTTGTAGAAGTTTCAGGTTTGGTATATAATTGATAAAAGTTTTCAGTTTGGAATGTAGATAAAATTTACAGTAAAATTTTATTACAAAGACCAAATGTTATAAAATTTTCCTAGTAAATGCGTTGTGCAAGCATTTAGGAAGTAATGGAAATGGCATGGATGTACGGTTGATTTTTAATTTTTTGCTGATATTTTTTTGTATTGACAATAATATACAAACATACTAGTAGTTGAAATATTTTTTTTCATTTTAAAGATAGATTAACTTGGTTGTAGGATAAGTAGGGATGTAAATTATTATTAATATTACATGTTACTCCAAAACTGACCAGAATATTCTAAACCAATCTATTTATACACAGTTAAGAGTGTAAACGAGTTTTAACCTTCATTAAATCGTAAAAAAAACGTTATTCAATTCAAACAATTAATTCAATTAAAGAAAAAAACATATTTTTAGTTTTCAATTATGTTTAGGTTATTCATGAGCACCGATGCAATGTTCAAACTATTTGTGATATGATAGAGTTGATGATAGTCGCATACTGTGACTCGAATAAATTCAACAAGTGTTTTAAATGTTTCGGCAAGTGATGTTGTATGTTTTTATGTATTATGATTTTATTTGTTTATTTGTTAAATGTCATATTAATCTGTTAATAAGTAAAACTGTGAGAAGTGTGTTTTTTCGTGTATTCGTTCTGATGATGCTGAAAATGTAAAGGTGAAACAGCTGTAAACGATATAAAGATTTTTAAAAGGATTGCTATGGCAAGTATAAATAATAATATTATAATTAATATTTCTTAAGTTACTGATTCAAGGTGTGATACTTCAATTTGAAAGTTCGTTTACATTTTGTCATACATTCCTGATCAGGTATTTGTAATTTGCAGCATAAAATTCCAAGTTCAACAGGTAGGTATTGTAGAGAAATATCTAATCTACAGTATTCAGAGATACTTCCCTTTTATTCTTTCTCACAATGGCTGTACAAAGTGGTGCACCTTCGCCCAGTTTTGTTGTGGGGGGTATAGCTACTGATTCAGGCACCAACATCTATTACCATAATAATCTTAAAATATGAATTATGGAAATGTTTAAGGCAAAGTCTATTCCATTTATTTTTAGACCTTAAACCAAATCATGTTTCACACCTCTCAACATGTTCGGTTAAGGAAGGAAGTTAATTACACTTTTAAAGTGAATGGACAAAAACAACAAACAATAAAAACAATTAAACAAAATTTATAAAAAAATGATAATCGAAAAATAAAAATAAAACTGTCGAACTCTTAAAGTAATGGAATGTAAGACATTATTGAGTAACATAAATAAGAATAAATAGTATTTTGTTAAATTAAATTAAATCTGGGGATTTAATCTTCTGGGCTTCTTGTGTAAATTTTTTTCGAGTAGACTTTGAGGTTGTTACTTGTTTATTAACATAACACTTTAAGACAATAAAAGCTAATAAGCTGATTTAAAGGTAATTGAACCTTCTAATGATTTATTTTCCTTCACAAACCTCCAATATGTTAAACGTGGTTCCTAAAATCCACTTCACACAATCAATTGTCTCGATTTAGCTCCCCCAATGTACTTTGAACGAAACCCAAAGCGTACATGTAACGACTACCTTAACGGGTTCGGATCCTTAATGACTTTTCAGATAAGACTAAGGTAGTGTTGAAATCAAATTCATGTAAGCTTTAGTAAATAAAATTATTTTAAAGCTGAGGGTATATGAAATACAATTGAGTGATTTTTAGTTATGGGGTACACACTATTATCCTACGGTACGGTTTCAAGAAAAGAGTACTTTACCGAAAAAATTAATTTTTATTACTTAATTATTTTTAGTCTAGTCAATTTATAAAAAAAATAATAGTAGGTCACCTCAAATACGAATATAAATAATTTTTATTACTCAATTATTTTTATTTAGTCTAGTCAATTTATAAAAAAAAATAATAGTAGGTCACCTCAAATACAAATATAAATAATTTTTATTACTTAATTATTTTTATTTAGTCTAGTCAATTTATAAAAAAATAATAGTAGGTCACCTCAAATACAAATATAAATAATTTGTATTACTTAATTATTTTTATTTAGTCTAGTCAATTTATAAAAAAAAATAATAGTAGGTCACCTCAAATACAAATAATATAAATAATTTTTATTACTTAATTATTTTTATTTGGTCTAGTCAATTTATAAAAAAAATAATAGTAGGTCACCTGAAATACAAATATAAATATCTAAAACTTTCCTAAACAGTAATTTATTTTCTTTCAAAATATAATGTTGCTAAAATTATGAAAATTGCTAAACATGAACAATGTAAGAAGAAAAGTAATTGATTTTTCAAGTGAATAAATTTATTCTATCAATGTTTAAGTTTAGTACAACACGATCGAAGGGTCTTCAAATCTGATATTTTCCAAGTTTTTATACAGACTTATGGTACTTGGAAAGAAAAGTTATTATTATTAGTAAGGAAACCTGCAATTTAACCTTCACTTTTATCAAATAAGGTAATTTGTTAATTTATTAGTCATAACAATTTTAGTAGAAAGTTTATTTTAAAGAAATGTTTATATTTAAAAGCTGTGTTAATAAATACTACCTAATACTTAAAAATCCAACTTTTCTCCCTTTTCTCTTTCATTCGCCCTTTTTGATTGTCTTTTCTTCAAGCAATCCTTCAGATCGGATATTTGGTTACGTAAATAATGAAAACTTAAATGGTTTTATAATTTTTCAACATTACTTGATAGAATAAGTCGTTACGAGATAACGAGGACTCCATTAAACACGTATTGATAATAATGATAATAAATATTTTATAACCAACTACAGGTTTATTAAAATTTGTCTTTTCCTACAAACATATAAGCACAAAGTGAATTAAAATCATTTCAAATTAATATCTCCAAGGAGCAAAATAAAGTACATCCTTCGTTAGGACTCAGTCTTGCCAACCATTTTAACCGTGTATTGTATCTGACTTTAAACATGTTTAACTCGTCTGTATTTCTGTGACTTCACTAAATAAACTAAATACAAATAAAAATCTGTTCTTTATTTCTGATTTTTGTGAAAAAGGTTTTAGTATAATGGGATTGGTTCTCGAAAAACATGTATCATAATATTAATACATTATTAGGGAGATAATGTACGCCATCTGTTCAATCAATTCGCTAATTGTTTTGCATCCACTTATTCCAATCACAACGTAAATTAGCTGAATACGAATGTGTCTTTTCATAAACTTCTTTCGCCTCAGTTGACATTGTCCACTTGTAATACCGACGTCATCAGTAATATAAAATTGAAAATCTCAATATAAAAAACATAGGATTTTATAAGATTCGAGCTAGAGATATAATAGAAAATTCACAAATTATCACAGAACCTTCTTTGCAATAATTATTATTGATATATTTTTCCATTTATGATTTTGTTTTCCTCTAACTATAATTGCAACTTCATAAATGTTTTTTTTTTTTTTTAAGAAATAAACACTATTGCACACAAATTTTTAAATACCTCCAATGTTTATTTATGCATAATTTAAATCGAACCACTCATTTTATCGTGAATGAGAAATAAACAGTTTTCGATTGGCCTAATGCCGAACAATCGGTATAAAATTGATTACATTCCTACTCCTAAAACAAACCGCTCAAGTGCATTTATAAGACTTTTCAACTTTGAAGTATAATTTGTAATTAAGGTTAAAACTAAGAGATTTCTTACCTATTATACTTATTTATTCTTTATGTTTATAATTTTTATTTTTAAACTCATCTTATCTAAGTTTTATTCTGTTCATAGTAGCAGATTTGAATTCGTTTGTTTCTTTTGGTTAAGAATTTTTTACAAGTTACAATTTTATAAATTATGTTTGAAGGAATTGTTTATTCTCTATTACAATTTGTTTAACGTTTAGTTTTTTCGTATTACTTAATGTTTTGTTGTATTTTTAAAGATTTATTTGTATTGGCACAGAAAGCAAAATTTACACTCTGTATTATTATTGATATCATTTGAAAAAGTGTTTTGATTAATGGGAACGTACCAAGAATAAAATTATGACACATTATTATTGAAAATATTTGAAAAGTAAAAACCGTTTGTTGATTCACAAGATTGAACAATCTCAAGAACTAAAGTATTTTATGCTAAACCATTCACCTACAACAGAACACACATTACACAGTGAAATATAACAATACATTAATATTATTAAAACTGTATTTTTAAAAAAAATCTATACATAGGCCTACGTCGTTTTTCCTGTCTTCAAGTAACTTTAATGCCAAATTTGAAGAGAACTTAACCACGCATTTTATCGTAATCGCGGAACAAAAAGACAGACAGGCGAAATGCTTTAGTTCACGGTTTTAAAACAGAACCTCGCTTACGACCAATCATTCAACTCTTAATATTATAAACTTTGTGTTTGGCGGTGAACGATTCATAAATGAGTTAATAATTTCTTTAGATTTATTTAGGGATATTTTAGATATTTGTGTAAAATCTATTTAAGGTCGTCGGAAATACAACTTAAACCCGCCTACCTTTACAGTAAAATTTCAAATTCTCTGCCCCGTTTGTGTTATCTAGAAATAGATTTTGTAATTAAGAAACTAAGAATGTACTTACGATTTTAATATCTTCCGAATGTTTTTAAAACGGTTGTATTGAATAGTTTACCTGACCCGTTTTGAGTTTCCCTATACAACCCTATCAAGAAAAGCAATATCAATGTTCACACGAGGTTTTAACTGTAGATTGAACTTTCCAGAGAATGTTTATTAAACTTAAACAAACAATGTTTATTTTACTTAGAAAATGTATGCCGATGCTTGATGCACAAAACAAACATTCTAACTAACTGGCTATAACGCTAACAATGCAACCAACAATGGTATATAGATTGTAATTGTCTGTGTAATGCAATAATAGTAGTTGCTGTTTTATAAAAATCTTGGACAACACTGTGGACACGTTCTATTTTAGATAGGCAATCAATGAGCCCATTACACGTAAGCTGTTAATAACAATCACTTGATTACAAAGTTTTAATCTAGTGATGCTTTTTAAATAATGACGAATTCATTTATTTAAAAGAACTTACTTAATGCTTTTTATAGTCGACACAGCTTCACTACTGGACCAACATTTTTGGCGTTTGGAATAAACTCTTGTCATTTATGCCGAAATACTTTCCTGAGTAACCAGATCTTAATTTGTCAAATACACGTATTTGGTAAAAGCTAAATTAATTGGTTTTTCTTTTATAATCAGTGACTTATACGAAAGTAATATCAAAGTTTTTTTTTTTAAATGAGAAACTAATACTTTTACAAATAATAATTAAGTAATAAACTTCAATATAAATTCTTGTTTCTAATGAAATAAGGCTAACTAGCGTCTAATAAGAACAAGAAAATATTAAATCTAATATCTAATTTAAAGTCAATATCTGCAGGAATCGCGCAGACTATCGTCATTGATCCTATAATATTCTTCCTATAAACCTGTAAACGAAAAAACAACATTTGCAACGTTGTTAATATCTTAGAAGATAAGACGAAGCAGAGATCTTATAAATTGATCTTTATGAAATCTTTGGTAAATAGAAGTGGTTTGAAAATCAAGTTTCCGAAATACTTAAGTTTATAAATAACTTTTATAAATTTGTAGGTTAAAAATAGTATTAAAAGTGCTATTTTGAGTCCTTATAAAATACATAACACAGGTAGTTGGAAATAGTGTTATTCAATAATCACCTTTAAGCTCCAAGAAAGCTTTTTTCAGTGGAAATTTCTATTACTATAAACTGACTTCATACTTGAGACAAAAGAAAGTAGAAAACACAATTTAGGTTATTTTGTTTGAATAAGTTGTCTGCTGTTTGGCTTATATTTTGTATATACTCCTACTATATTATAAACATAATAATTTTATTTATACATTTAATAATTTATTAAAATTCAGTTTTATGGCTATGAATCTTTCTACACCTTATTAAAATATAGATATGTGTTTAAGAAAAATGGTGATAGCTGTTCGATGCATCTAGGGCCATAGTTGGTTAGTAACGAACCGCACTCTTTTGGGTTGTATATAAAATATAATCTATATTTTAACTAATTTAACTTAACTTTAAATTTAAAGATAAACTCAAAAGATTGTTGACACATTTAGGCAATTAAATGCAATTTATAGTTCTGTTTCTTTTTCTTATAAAAATGAGTTCTAGCTTAAAGTTGAGTTTAAGCTGTTTAAAGTAGAACAAGATACAACTTAAATGTTCAAGATAAATGCTGCATTCGTTCATTCATTTTATAAAACTTTCCGTTAGACATCACATTCTTCGTCCTTTGTATAACTGAATTGTTATAGAATTTAGATTAATATATTTACATTATTAAATCACGTCGTTCAAATTCAAGAAAACGACGTGATAAAACTTTATAAAACTTTCCGTTAGACATCACATTTTTCGTCCTTTGTATAACTGTATTGTGATAGAATTTAGATTAATATATTTACATTATTAAATCACGTCGTTCAAATTCAGGTTGCATTTTTAACCCACACTGAGTATTTATGAAAATATTTAAATCATGTCCAATATATTATTTATTGTATGTTTTATATTTTTGATTTTTAATTTGTTTGCTTCTCATAATATCTTACTTTAAGGCTCATTTTAAAGTTATTTAAAAACCGTATATCACCGTTTTAACCTTAAACACGTGTCTTTTTAGCTAAAATTTTGTTTAAATATAATGTATCCGATTGTTTTGACCGTTACACCATCCGAAAGGGAATAGAAAGGTCTACAAAAAAGGTGTCTTGACATATTTTTGTTAAAATGTACGGTTTTTGAGTAATTTACTTTTGAAATTTTCAAACAGCCGCCATTTTGATACTCTTATTGGATTTAGTCTCTTATTTTTCTTGAGATATATCATTGTTAGGTTAAACTTCATGCCAAGTTTGAACTAAATAAGTTAAACAGTTCTCTAGATAAGAATTGGTTTGTAGAAAAAACAAAATTGCGGATATCTAGAAAACGAAGCTTTTTCGGGTCTGTGTTTATATGAACGTTTTTCCTTGTTTTGACCCATAGAACCATTCCCCGAAGTTTGACACTTTACTTATGGGACACTCTGAATAAGTACTTAGACTTTTATTTCAACTAGTATGATCTTTTTTAGAGGGAAAATATTGCCACCTCATAAGAATACGAATAACACAAGCATGTGGTTGGACTAATAAATTTTACATTTATATCTTAACATTTCGTTTTATTTCAGTTACACAAATTGTTGTATCATCACAAGGTATAGAAAAAAATCTTCAAAGAACTTACTATTGCATTTAATCGCTTTCTGCTCTATTTTTCTCTTCCATGTTGTTGTAGAGCATTTTGCATTCATGAACTGAAAAACAAAGAAAGAAAACTTTAAGC
Organism: Philaenus spumarius; assembly: GCA_018207615.1. Lineage (NCBI taxonomy): Eukaryota > Metazoa > Arthropoda > Insecta > Hemiptera > Aphrophoridae > Philaenus > Philaenus spumarius. The sequence goes on along the minus strand of JAGFPH010005000.1, from coordinate 13,309 downwards.
GATATGGCGATACCAGTTGGTGAATATCTGCACTCAGCAAACCAACTAGTTTTACGATTCTACTGCACATATCTTTCCTAGATATTAAATTTTTTGAGAAAACTATCTAATGAGGTATTATAGTTAACTATGACTGTTTATAACACCAAACATTGAATATAAGTTAAATTAAAAAAATTGATTTTTTACGAAGATGGAGTAACAACACCCTTAACCGACTGGGGATATTTTTTTATTTAAAAAAATCTACATTGTTTTCATTGAATGGTTTTTATAATCTAATTTAAAATTTGGTGTGTATTATAACATAATTAAATACTTTTTAATATTGATAAAATTATATATGGTTTGATTACTATAAAAATATTTTAAATTTCAGTTTAAATTTGTATTCCTAATTGGAGGTAGTATTTAATTTAAAATAGTAGGCTAAACATATTATTTCAATTAAACTAATTTGACGAACGAATAATCGAAGTACTTTCATGAGTTAGTCCTTAATGTACGCACAAAGTATATATTTACCTTATTATTGGAGCTAGTTCTATATACATAGTGCCCCATAAGTAAAGTGCCAAACTTCGGAGAATGGTTCTATGGGTCAAAATAAGGAAAAAAGTTCATATAAACACACCCGAAAACACTTTGTTTTCTAGATATCCGCCATTTTGTTTTTTGTGCAAAATAATTACTATCTAAAGAACGGTTTGATTGATTGAGTTCAAACTTTTCATGAAGTTTAACCTTACAATGATATATCTCGAGAAAAATCAAAGAGTATATCCAATGATGAGTTATAAATTGCCGGCTGTTTGAAAATTTCAAACCTAAATTACTGAAAAACCACACACTTTAAAACAATGTCGCAATGCCTTTTTTGTAACCCTTTTGATTTCCTGTCGGATAGTGTAACTGTCAAAACAATCGGATGAAGGATAATAGTTAAGTAATGTGTAATAATTTGTTTATTCAACCCGGCATCCTATATAAACACAGTAAACGCAGCAATACTGTATGTAAATTGCTGTATATTTGCTGTAATTATCATTAACTTAGCTATTATCCCTTCATCCAATTGTTTTTACAGTTACACCATCCGAAAGGGAAACAAAAGGGCTATAAAAAAAGGTATCTTAAAATTTCTTGTTATAATGTACGGTTTTTGAGTAATTTAGGTTTGACATTTTGAAACGCATGATTGGATTTAATCGTTTATTTTTCTTGAGATATGTCATTATTAGGTTAAAATGCGTGTCAAGATTGAACTCAATCAGTCAAACCGTTCTCCAGATAAGAATTATTTTGTAAAAAATTGCGTATATCTATAAAACAAAGAGTTTTTTGGGTCAGTGTTTATATGAACCTTTTTTCTTATTTTGACCCACAGAACCATTCTTCGAAGTTTGGTACTTTGCTTGTGGGACATCCTGTATATTTGAATAGGAATAATAAATATTATTATTTAGTTAGAATAACTTATTTAATAAACCTCTTTACCAATAGTTATTCATGTGCCACGTTGCTCCCATCTATATATATATATAGGTGTATGATATGATATTTGTCACTAATAATTTCTTATTTTTACACCTTTAATCAGACATACTAGTATATAAATAAAACGCAATGATTATTAGATTAAATAAAGAAACTCAGAATAGAGGTTAAAAACTCGTCTAATAATAACAATAATGAAAATACTTTAAAAAAAAGAAACAGTTATTTTGAAATAAATAACCTCTAAGATTGTGCTATTTATTTTGTCAATGGGATTGTGTTGTCTCTGGTTTTTATTCCAGTTTGTATATAGTTGTAGGTAGTTTAAGAGCTGTCATCCCGTTTTGGAATTTCTATGTTTTAAAAGACTAGTCATCTTGGCTGTATCTTCTATTCAATTTGTTGACTTAATAGTTTTACCTTCATAACCAGAGAGTTTGTATTCATAGTCTCTAAATCTATTATACTATTATATTATACAAATCTAATGGTGTCTGTCTGTGTGTGTGTGTTACTCAATCACGTACAAACTACTGGATGTATTTGAATGAAATTGGCACACATATATATCATGACCTAGAATGAAACATAGGCTAGAATTCATTTACATTTAAGGGTTGAAACAACCCCTAAAACAATAAATATTAATCATGTAAAAAAACTGGATGGATTTGAATCAAATTTGGCAAACGTATATATCAAGACCTAAAATGAAACATAGGCTACAATCCATTTCAATTTAAGGGTTGAAACAACCCCTGAAACAATAAATATTAATTACGTAAAAACTTCTTAATGGGTTTAAATGAAATTTGGCACGCATATAGATCATCGCCTGAAATAAGACATAGGTTAGAATTCATTTAGATTTAAGGGTAGAAACAACCCCTAAAACAATATATATTCATTATTATACTTCCATTAAGACTTGAGAGTTGGAAATATGTACATTTATTTCTTACATGTAAAAAGTAAACCATATTTGTATTTTTTAGTGTACTGCTAAGGGGTGAAAATGTAAAAACCCCTAAAACAATACAAATTAATTATTATAATTCCCACTAAGCTAGAGAGCTGGAAATTGGTAATTTTTTTTTACAATACTTTACATACTATGTAAATCATATTTTCATTTTATAGCGTGCAGCTATTGGGTGAAAATGTAATAACAACCCCTAAAACAATAAACATTTATTACTATGCGGCGAATCTTTGGCCGTGTGCGAAACCACGGATAACTGCTAGTTTATTAGACAAATAATCTCCTAGTCAAAAACTTAAATCAGTTTTCTGTATGTGGAGCTCTTAATAGAATATTGACAAACATTTATTGGAACCAAACACATGAAATATTGAATCATTAGTCGTATTTCGGTTAAAAAAAAAATTAAACTTAAATTATAACTTGAATGTCACTTTTGTACTTTTAATATATTTACAAGAATTGAAAAAGACAAAGGAAGCCTTGTAATCATTTAGAAGAAAGT
>JAGFPH010004999.1:86032-106282 GCA_018207615.1 Philaenus spumarius | reverse complement strand
GTAGATTCTTCTAACAATTGTATACTGCCTACAATATCCTCAAGCCTTTCTTCTACCTGTTTGTGTTGACTTAAACACCTTTCTTTTTCTACATTTATTTCCTTCGATACTCCTTCCAATTTTCCTGAAATTAATGTATATAATTGTTTCTGCTCTTCTTCTCGCAGCCTCCTTTCGTTCGCTTTATCTTCTTCTATCTTAGCCTCTTTTAGCCGTCTTCTTTCTTCTTTTCTTTCCACCTCTTCCGCTTTCTCTCTTTCTCTTAATTGTTTCTCTTCCGCTTTCTCTCTTTCTCTTACTTGTTTTTCTTCCGCTTTCTCTCTTTTTAGCATCTCCATAAATTCTTTAAGTTCTTTGTTCGCCATTTTGCTCTTAGAAATTTCTCCTTATTTGTCGGAAGTAAAATATTCGTAGCCTAACTACTTTTATTTTATTTTTCTTAACTTTTTTGAAAACCCCCTTTTTCTATTTACGTTTTTACCGCGACAAATTATTTCTAAGGTGCTTGGCCTACTCCCCCTCTTAAACTGCGGAATACCAAACCCGGGAAATATTTAATGTTGATCAAATTCACTAGTATGTTTACACAATCTAACTTAATTCTTATTATAACACATACATATAAGCACAAATAATTTATTCTGTCAGTTCTGGACTTTATTTAACCTTCCGTTAAATCAAGCCACACCGGTGGGCGCCAACTCTGCAACGACGCACGAGTTGCACGACGCTGGGGGAGGAAGTTTGTTTTCCTTTTGTCCCCACGTTGCGACGTCAACCCTGCAACGACAGACCTTTTTTATGACGTTCGGGAGCCACCTCTGCAATGTAGCCCCGACGCTTGTCTGTCTGTAGGATTTCCCTACTTTGTTACAGAATAAAGAGATTATATCACCTACTGGAAGTTTAAGGCAAATTAATTTTAATAGCCTAGGTGATATAACTCTGGTTAAGATAACTATGCCTATAGTCACCTTAAATAAAAATATTTTATTAAATTCCTTCCAGTTATTCAAGTTACTATTAACTTTAAATTTGCTCAGCTCAGTAATTAATATTATATTTATTTGACAATCTCTGAGGAGTGAGAACAGTGGAACTTTACCTAGAATAATTAAATTATTTGTGCTTTGTGAAATTTCGTTGGAAATGCCAACTTTGCGTTTCCGCCCTTCAATATTGATCATACCCTGAAAACAACTTATCATATATGATACTTAGATAATAGGAATCTCTTGAACAAGGTAAATTAATTATATTAATTGAAATCAAAAGAAAATTTATTCAATAAAAAACTCAAAATACTCTGTGGTTCTTTCCACTACAAAAACATAACTTTTAAATTAAATTTACTATTTACATAAATTTTAACTCTTTTAGGCAGAACCATTTATTATTCATTTATACTTAATTATTCCTTCCTTATTAATATTTATTATTTAATTATTTAATTATGAAAATGATTTTATATATTTAATTTACAAGATTAATAATTTTATATTTTGAAAAACCTAATTTTTTATCTCAACCCAGTATCAATAATTATTTAAATTTAACTCAGGCAATATTTTAATAAGGGATATCGTAACTTTTCTGACAGACCTTTTATTACTGCGACCCTGGACTCTGAACACCTTTCCCAAGAATGTTGATTGAAATACAGCTTCCCTGAAGTCCGGTTATCGTTGGTGCGGTTGAACGTCTCTCGTGGTCTCAGCTTTTGCCTGGTTTGACTTTCCCTGATTTGGTTTAACGCCTTCCCTGATTTGGTTTCCGCTTCTTATTCCAGTAGTCCTTCAAAGTCCATGTGTGGTTCCAGTTATCGTCATTACATCAGTCCTGTGATTCTTGTAGACTACGTCATTTATAGGTTTTTTGACGCACCCGCTATATAATTAACTATAGCGTAATTCACTCAAACTGTTCAATCGTTTTTTCACTGTCTGTAATACTAACTGATTTTACACTGTCTTTGTTCATTTAACTCGTATTTACGTTTGATAAAATTTTAATGAAAAATGTTACTTGAAATATTATATCGCATAATATTATAATTAATTAAAATGTTCGCTGTTTGATTGACACATGTCTTACTGCTGTCTTTATAAAACACTGCTTCTAAGTACGTTACTATAACATCGCAGATCCGTCTAACAACGTCGATCTAAAGAAAAAACTCAAAGAGTGATAGAGCGATAGAGTGATAGATCGTTAGATAGCTAGATAGGTAGATGATAGATCGTTAGATAGCTAGATAGGTAGGTCGTTCGATGCGCGGCTCCCGCTGTACTCCGCTTATATGGCCTCCTTTGCCGCCTTCCGAGTACCAACTGACTTTCTTATTTTTCTATTCCTTGTTCGATATCTTGCCATGCAACTTGCATTGATTTCTTTAAGTTTTAGGTTGGTACTACCCCCACTAACTTCTTCGTTAGGCCTTGCCATCAGCTAATCTAGATCTCCCCTCCTAACATTTTCTCCTATTGTCTTACGTATTTTCCTCGTAGTTTTCCTTTAACTGCTTTTATGAACTTGCGGTTTTCGTAATCGTATTCCTGATACATTTTCCTTTCTTCTCAAACTTGAGTGATGGTCGTACTACGTTTGGTTCGCTTATGGCGCTGCCTCGCGTATTCCGCGGTTTTTCCTCACGAAAACTTTTCTGGTTTTGAAGGAAAATCTTTTTTCTTTTTTCTTCTATGTTGGTTATTATTTTATGATATATTAGCCAAAATTTCCATTCTGTCCGAAGATTTTTCTTCTGTTTTTGGGACTTGCAAAATTTGCCAAATTTAACATTTACTTTTGAATTTAAATTTTAACTTTAAAATTGATACTTTCGATTGAGATTTACAATTTTATACCCTTACTACTTTCTTAACACTAGGTTATTATTTTTACCACCTTTTTCATTCTATTTTTAGCAAAATATAGGTATGAACTTTCTCACCTATTATTTTAATTAATTAACAATTTATAAACTTTTTATCTTATAAAACTTTTACTTCTTTACAACTTGTTTACTTTTTCATTTTCCCTTTTTCATTTTTTATGGTGCTTTTTCACCTTCAAACTTTAACAATTATCTCTAACTTTTAAAATACCAAAAATTCCTTAATTTGTTATTTAACATTTTTTATTCAATTTTTCTTACGCTTTTCAAAAATATCTTTTTCATTTAATTTTGATGAAATTTGAGAATTTCCTATAACTTTAACTCTTTATAACTTTAACATTTTTTACTTTACAAAATTGTGACTTCCATGAACAATGTTTCCACCTCCCGTGTTTCACATTTACCCATAAAATTCATCAATTTTATACTTTTATTTAACACCTTATTCCTGTATAAAAATAACTAATTTTTCTAAGTCTTTCAGGCAACTTGAAACAAGTTCCTGGACAAAAGTCCATCTCTGTTGACACAGTACAGTTGGCCGGGACTTGTCGTATTCTAATCTAGTTAAGTATAGGGTGTACCTCAACTTCTGCTATGAAATCTTGATTTTTGCAGTTTTACAACAAAACTCAATTTTTCACGCATTGCATAAGGTTTATCCGTTGCAATATATATACATATATATATATGAATTTTAATGACACCCCAAAACGTGTTCTGGGGACCATGATCGGTGCTCATTTGCTACTCCCGACCTTGGGTCTCACCATAAGGGCCACTGCAATAGCTCATTTTTCCTATGGAAATTCGCTAATAATGAATTCTCTATGTGGTTCATTACAGTTTTTATTGCTCAGAATTATCTTAATTTAAAATATTTATTTTAACTCTTATGTATTATTCCTACTGACAAACCTTTATTTTTATCGTTAAACACTCCGAATATCAGTTCTTTATTACTGCGCATAAACCCTGGCTTATACCTTTGTTAAGAGATCCCAATGTGACTGTATAGAATATCTATGTAAAATTCTAGTTCACCCAATCTGTTGCTCTCAGGCATCCCTGTAGACTTTGCCCAAAGTCTTCCTAACATCCTCGTGTTCCAAAGATTATACTGTTGTCCAGACCGTGAGACTTTCGCCCATCTCTCAATTGGTACTGGCCTGTTCAACCAACAGAGCCTCTGCCCATCACCCAAGACATTGGCCTCACTTCTCCCAAGACACTCGCCTCTCTCTCCGTCTCTCAACTCATTGGCCCTATTTCTAGGTCAGGATCAAGTTTATATATCAAACTTCTGCCTGCTTAACCGACCTACATGCTGAGTGTTTTGCTGATGTCAGGTATTTCCACAGTTTCTGTATTATGACCTAATTATACCTTCATACTTGCATTTTCTGTCTCTTGTTTTAACCCTACAGCTGTTAGAAGTCTCAGCTTGAGACTTCTCAGTGTTAGACTGCTCAAATCGAGTAGTCATGTGACAACTCAACTTGTATTGAATATTTCAACTGTTAAAATTCATCTAATCGCAATAAAACAAAAACCTTTGGAAAGGAAATGATTTAAACTTTAATTTTTGTATTTAAAAATTTTTTCAAAAAAGTGTATTTACATATGTAATCATCACTTTAAAATTGTAGTTTTCTGTAAACCTATTGCCGTGCGTGAAAACACAAAGAAATTACTCAATTTTGTCACTTCTCTAAAGCTATAATAATACAAAGATACCTTTGGATTCGTCAAGATTTGAATTTTCTAAAACTGCCTTCCAATCAGACGTCACTCTCATAAAGTTTCGAAAAGGTTTCTGTAAACCCTTGCAATTGGACAGTTTTCAACTAATAAAACAGCACATTTTGCATTCGACATATCTCTTACAATTCAAAATATTTGTGTAAATATGTTTATATCTATTTGTAGAGAAAAGTTCAATCTTCCAATTCGTGTAAAGCAAACAACATTTATTCTAACGGTTTTCTTCGTACAGTCCTGGGAAAGACAGACAAGAGGGAAATTCAAAACTAGTCTTTCTCACGCTTTGGAAGTGACAGTTGTAAACGGCTTTTCACACGGTATGTTGTATAGGATTCGTGCGTGAGAGGTTTCATTTATTAGATCTCATTTTGTAATTCAAGTGAAGCTAATTCAAATATTTTTATACTTTTATGAATCAATAGTTTGATTTATTCTCTACACTTTGTTATAATAATATTTAATTTTTGGGCAAAGCATATATTCCTAAATTACCATTCAAATTAGGATTAGTTTTGTTAACAGTCTTGTAGTAGGAATATAAAAACTGGTGTTTTCAAAATAAGAAATTTAAAATTAATATATATTTGTATACAGTTTTATTTAGAACTAAATTACAAAACTTTTGTACATTTTGAAAAAATTACAAAAAATGTTTAGTACTTTTTATGTAGGCCTAAAGGTGAAATTTTTCCTTTCGTTACTGAACATTTTTTGTTCTTGAGCTAATAACTTTGTAAATTTTACATCAATCAATTTTTTACTGCTATATATGAATTCTTTGAACCTTTCTCTACAAAAAAGCTGTGCAACACTTTTGGATTAGGGTGTAATTGATATATTTGGCAAATTTTTGGAAATATGCTTGCAACATGCACCGAAATGGCTTGGCATTGCAAAAAATTAACATCAACAGTTGTAGGGTTAACGATCTTACATTAAACATTCCTTAACTAACTACCATATTATATTTGGCACATAATTATACTAACCATATACCTAATTATTTCTAACAAAGACCCTTGTCATTTTGAAAGAACTTTGAGAATTGACCATCTTCATTGAGAACCAGAAGCATTAGCATGTTCTGCAGCATACCAAGGTACTTATTGCCAGTTGTCAATTTTTATAAACCGATCAGTTTGCCTTTCCATAATCCATACCGTACCATCACCTTTCCACTTTCTTGCCTTTTGAAATCAACGCAAAAATGTGGTTATGTTGTACTCCAATATTGCATATTCTGTTTGTTCACTTTACCATTGACGTACAAATTTACTTCATCCAAGAACAGAATACTGCAACCAAAATCAACCTCATTTACATGCTGTTGCACCCATTCACAAAAGTTTCTGCACAAACTGCATTTAATTTTGTATGGATGGTATTCTATTTTTTAAGTGTGGTGAGGATGCTGCTTCACTCAACAACAAACATGGTTTTCTTCGGACTCCCCAGCATTATAGCTAACACTGCTTCTATACTTTCTTTATCTACTGAACTTACTGGACAACTCTCTGTATTTTTATATTTGACTATTAACTTAGCAACTGTATCATGTGTTATGTTCAAATTAAACTTCTCTGTTACAAGTCTAGCGCTTCCTAATCCTGCCAAAAGGATGATTTTGATACGTTCTTCAAATGTCAACTTTGAACATTAGTTAACCAAACATCAAACTTTACTTTGAATACAAGATCCAATGTCCAACTATGTAAACAATAACATCTGTTTAAATTTATTAGTTATAACTGCTGATTAAACCTCAGCTGACTAGAGAATCAAATATCATATATTTTATTTCTCAAGGCCATTTTTTTGTCGGTAAGCCATAACTTCCTTAATACATCATCAAATTACATGATTGAGGCATCATTTTAAAGCTTTCCTTAACCGCTACACCGGAAAAATATACAAAATACAATTATACGAAAAAATAGTATATTTCATTACTAGTACCGAAAGTGGCACTTTCCGGTGCGCGCCCAAGTTTCACGTACGAGGCGAAGCCTAGTACGGGAATAATTGGAGCAAGTGCCGGAAAATCACTTTTGGTACAAGTTATGAACGGTACTTTTCATCACGACGCAAAAATACACACAATGCTGAAGAAGAAACCTCAGTAAAATGCAAACTATTATATTTCTCAATTAACATTTTTTTATAATAACAAACTCATTTATACCTATTCCTGTTTTCGGTTTACATTGTTGAACAATAAGAACAGCTGATATAAATTGTAAGAATAAACGGCAAAGCGACGTCAGAGCGCGTAGCGGGAAAATGGAAAACTAATTGAGAGCAAGGGAAAACAAATTTAGAGCAAGGGAAAATCAGCTGATCGTTTTTCCCTTGCTCTAAATTAGAGCTTGGGAAACGATCGTTTTCGTTGCTACCAGCTGACATCGAAAGTAGCTACTTTCGGTACGGAGTGATGAAAAAAAATAATAAAGAATCCGAAAGTAACAGTGATGTAAGATCAAGTAAGTTGTAGGGATATTTTCCTGGCGTTGGCAACACTGATGATAACAATACTCAGCTGGAGAGTACCAGTGGTGTGTACTTTAATTAAGTGGGATTTAAGTCAGTTAGAATGCGAATGCTTCGCACGGGTCAGCTATTCACTATATTATTTCTCAAGGCCATTTTTTTGTCGGTATGCCATAACTTCCTTAATACATCATCAAATTACATGAATGAGGCATCATTTTAAAGCTTTCCTGAACCGCTACACCGGAAAAATATACAAAATACATTTATACGAAAAAATTAAAAATATAAAGAATCCGAAAGTAATAGTGATGTAAGATCAAGTAAGTTGTAGGGATATTTTTCTGGCGTTGGCAACACTGATGATAACAATACCCAGCTGGAGAATATGTAAATATCTTAAACTTATGTTTAAAAATAATAAATAATATAAATTTTTTTTTTGGTGTTTAACGTCCTGCTGTTTTGCACTTAAGGCTAATGAAGACGGGACCTACAGCTTTACGTGGACTCCGAACCACAGCCAACGATGTCTGTTAAGAAACCATTTAGAAAATTATTCGAGGTCAATGGGAATTGAACCCGGGACTTTTCCATTGATGGTTGCCATGACGATTGATAAAGCATTGACGCCTTAACAAACACGGCCATACAATATAAAATTTAACACATCTATTCTTTACTTCAACCCTCACCTATGCCCAAGACGCACTATACGATACTAAATATACGGTGTGTACTTTAATTAAGTGGGATTTAAGTAAGTTACAATGTGAATGCTTCGCACGGGTCAGCAAGTAGTAATTTTATTCTAAATGTATGAATACTTTTGGAACACGTTTTTAATTTCTGTAGGTATGGAAACTTTCCAGACACTTTGTAAGAAACGATTCAAATAAACATAAAGAAGTAAATAAATGAATCTAAAATAATGGAAACTATGTGAAATATGTCTAGTCATTGGATTCATAGATTTAATAAATCGATTTACATCTTATTGAATAACACCTCTTTATCTTTTCAATTACAGCTATTCCACAAATACATAGAGCATCTGAAGAGGAACAAAAGGTATTGACACAAACACTTTTGAACGAAACATTGCCATTCTATCTAGGAAAATTGGAAGAAATTGCCAAGAAAAATAATGGATTTTTAGCAAATAACAAGGTATTCTATTAAATACTTGTTTAAATCACAAATAAGTTAGCTTTTTAAATAAAGAACATAAAAGTGATGGTTGTTGATGGTAGTAATTTATTTCAATATTTAACTCCACACTGGGAGTGCAGCACCTATTAAAAGGGTTTTGGCACCCTTCGCAGCCCTAAACAACACTATATGAGGTGTTCAATAAGTTCCTTTATAACCCCTTAATTTGGTCTTTTGCTTTTAAATAAATTAACAGTATTTTGTTGAGTTGAATAACAGGATATATTTTTTGCTATACCTGACTCTATAACTTTTGGGGGCGGAGGAGGATGGGAAGTATGGGTTGGGTCAGTTTAAAACAAAAGTGGTTGGAGACCAATGAGAGTGAGATTTGGACACGTGACCAGAACTCATAAAATCGGAAGTATACTTCCCCTTGCCTCCGCCCTAGCAATGTTGTCAGCTGTCAATGCCATGTGCGTATTTTTTGCCATGGATATATGTAAACAATGGATTATCCCGCCATTAATCCAGAAATTCTAATTTAATTAATTGAAACTAGGGGCTCTGCCCCTGGACGCTCCGCGTCCCAACCCCGGCTCGGCCTTCGGCCTCAGATGGCTGCTTCGCTCTGCTTGCAGGTGGAAAATTCGATAAAGAATCTCGTTAATCTTTTGCTCGTTTGTACATAGGTGACCGAGCATAAATTAGCTGTTTTATTTGGCAGCTGACTCAAACTCATTAAACATTATCTCCATAAGATTAACATGGGAAATTTGAAGGATTGTATACCGGGACTCCTTCTCGGGTGAATAGCGGCTGAACGGATGATAATATATAAGACTTGACATATCTGTGAATGATTATGTTCAGTTTTTGATCCAAATTAGCTGTTTTATATATAATAGGTTTGTAACAACCAATGTTTGAATTGAATTAAAATATAGTTAGCATTTTTCGTTGATTTTTGTTTGTGTTTGTTTTTAGTTTGTCAATGTAACCTCAAAAAGGTAATACTACATTTGATACTGATTTGATCCAAATCAGTTGTTGATCAAAATCAGCTGTTTTAAGCTTTTCATACGAACAGCTGTTTTTGTGTCCTTGATAAAATCAAAAGAAATATTTCTTCTTCTTCCTTAAGATTGACCTTCCATAAGATTAACATTGAAACTTTGAGGGCCACTGGGGCGTAGCCCTAATGTCCTAGGACTTCGGTAAATGCTTGATGACATATCTACAGGTAATAAGACACATTTTAAAACAAAAATCATCAAAATCGGTCCATTAGGAGAGGCTGGGCGATTGGAAATAGGTTTTGACCAAATTCTTTTAATATATACTAGGGGCTCTGCCCCTGGACGCTCCGCGTCCCAACTCCGGCTCGGCCTTCGGCCTCAGATGGCTGCTTCGCTTCGCTCGCAGGTGGAAAATTTGATAAAGAATCTCGTTAATCTTTTGCTCGTTTGTACATAGGTGACCGAGCATAAATTAGCTGTTTTATTTGGCAGCTGACTCAAACTCATTAAACATTATCTCCATAAGATTAAGATGGGAAATTTGAAGGATTGTATACCGGGGCTCCTTCTCGGGTGAATAGCGGCTGAACGGATGATAATATATAAGACTTGACATATCTGTGAATGATTATGTTCAGTTTTTGATCCAAATTAGCTGTTTTATATATAATTTGTTTGTGTTTGTTTTTAGTTTGTCAATGTAACCTCAAAAAGGTAATACTACATTTGATACTGATTTGATCCAAATCAGTTGTTGATCAAAAACAGCTGTTTTAAGCTTTTCATACGAACAGCTGTTTTTGTGTCCTTGATAAAATCAAAAGAAATATTTCTTCTTCTTCCTTAAGATTGACCTTCCATAAGATTAACATTGAAACTTTGAGGGCCACTGGGGCGTAGCCCTAATGTCCTAGGACTTCGGTAAATGCTTGATGACATATCTACAGGTAATAAGACACATTTTAAAACAAAAATCATCAAAATCGGTCCATTAGGAGAGGCTGGGCGATTGGAAATAGGTTTTGACCAAATTCTTTTAATATATATAGATAGATAGTGGACGTACCAGCATGCCGCTGATGAAGTGGAATTATGTTGAGGTTAGAGATAACACATTTATTTTAAAGAACGTTATTTTGTTAAAGTGTTTGTAAGTCTATTCAAAACATTGCCAATAAAATCTATAAATCTTACGAGGGAATGATAGCGTTTTGGTAACATTGAAAAGGGATTTTCGTAAAACTACCAAAGTAAACACTTAACATGATTCTAATGTTATGGTATTTTTAACACATACGACTAATTTTGTAATTACTTGATATATAAGTAATTGTATGAACTGCACAACCATAGCTTCTTGACAAACGTATAACCTTTGTTGGAAAGCTTTCCTAAAAAATATTGTTGAGAATTTTGATTGTTCATAATTTAAAATGGAACAAGATACTAGGCTCTAGTTTGCTCCATTTAGTTTGTCTATAAATAAGCTTTAAAATAATATGTCACATTACTTATTTTTACATTTATAATTTCTCCGTCCCTCTCCATCCCCTAAAAAGTTAAAGGGGTTAAAGGGACAGTTTGAACACACTGTATGTATATATAACAGGCACACAAACTCAATAGAATTATACAAACACACAGATAACACAAAGACATTATATTTCACCTTTTTTTTTTGTATTCAGTCAGTGCAATAAAGTAAAAACTAATAGCAATAAATGAAATAAAAATAAATAAATAAAGTTTGTGTAATTTTGCTTTCAATAGTCAAAGAAATACAAATATTATACAAACAGGGTAATAATCTTTAGCTGAATGTGAAGACAATCATAAGAGATGAATAATGCAGTAAGTTTCAAATTTCTGTGTGCTATAAGTTTTTAGTTCTGTCATGTTGATCCACTTTTATATAATTATATATATATATATATATAAACTAGGGGAGACCACTGCGCCAACCCCCGATGGAACCTTCTAAAAACATATGGTATGTTTTATTTATAATAAAGGTGTAGGATTAATAATAACCTCAAAACTAAGATGGTAAGTAATAATGTTAAATGTTCAAATCAAATTATTTTGTATATTTTATAACAGCAGTTATAATAAAGGTTAAAAGAATCAGTAAGGCTCAGGTCTACACTTAATCAAAAACCTAACCAAAAAGTTTTAATGAATTAATATAAAATTGTAATCCTTGAATGTTATTTAATTGTACTAATATATGATAGCTAAACTGCAGTGGCTTTACCATTCAAGTCTATCAATACAATTTATAAAATTAATGTTGTTACGCATGTAATTAGAAATATATACTAATTTATTTGAAATTTTTTTGTGTTGACAGTTATCATGGGCTGATTTCATGTTTGCTTCAATGATTGAAAACTTCATCTTTATGTTTCCTGTAGAATGTTTATTAGACACTTATCCAACGCTGCAAGCTCTAAAAGATACCATTCTAACCCACCCTAAGATCAAGGAATATGCAGAAAACCGCAAAGAAATGCCATTTTAAATAAATATTACAGTTAAGAAAACAACTATAGCCTATATGATATTGTAATATACGTTAAACAATTCAAATAAATATTTTTGTTACAACTACATCTAGTGTATATTTAGTGTTAAATAAATATAATTAAACATGATTTAATTAAGTCCATTAACATTTTCCAATGTTATTCGTCTCAATTTTCTTCTAAAACACTATTTTTTTAAAACATTTTAATCACAGTGTTTTCCATAAGCTCCTACGTCGATGAAAGAAAAACGGATGGATATAAAGACTTTCTGCTTACCGCCAAAATTCTTCTGAGGACCTCCAAGATCTTAGCAAAGAAAGAGCTTGCTACCCTTCTTAAAATGATGGGCAAGCAAAATAAAAAGCTGGAGGATAGACCTGAGCCTAGAACAGGTACTTCTGGAAGTCCTTCAGGTAACGAACAACTATGATGACAAGCGGCAAAATCCTTCAGATAAACCTTCAGCATAGCAAGAGTTCAGTACTGTGTAGAAGGTTTTCTGTAGGGAAGCTGGACACATTCCTGATACAGGAGCCTTTTTATCAGACAGGGCAATGTGTCAGGTAGGAAACACAGGAGGCAGGTTGGTGTGTGATAACGGACCTAGAACATGCATATGGGTAAATAAGAGACTAATTTATGTACCTGTTCTAGAACACTGTTCCAGAGATAAGACCGTCGTGAGGCTTGCCAGGTCGGAACTGGTAAAAGCTCTGCTGCTATCATTAAGTTTATCTTCCGTATGATGATGGCAGATTGCAGCTTCCAGAAGGAATACAAGACCTCGTGGAATATGCCGACAGGAAAAGACTGAACCCAATCCTGTGATGTGACGGTAGTGCAACACGGTGAGGGGTGAGTTAGTATTAGATTACATTATCTCTAAACTTAACAATTATTAACCAAGGTAATGAACCAACTTTTGTAACCAAAGTCAGAAGGGAGGCTATTGACATTACTTTGTACACTGTAGGAGTGGCCAAGAGGATACTTGACTGGCATGTATCAACGGAGCCATCTTTGTCAAATCATAGGCATGTTTATTCAAAGGCATGTTCAAATCATAGGTGAACTGAAATTTGAATGCCAGACATACAGGAATCCGAGGAGAACGAACTGGGGATATTATAAACATATCTCGAAAAGAAGACAAGACTCATGACTGGTAAGATCCAGAACACAAACGTTCTGGAGAACATGTTAGGTGTGCTTAGGGCGGCTATTGTAGGCTCCTATGAGAAACTCTGTCCAATGATACGTGTCAACAACAATGAGGTGGACCCATGAGCTGTCTGTCACAAGGAAGAGGGTAAGACCCCTCCTCAAAATCACAAAGACCTGCAGGAACTGGGAATCCTATAATGAACTTCTATCTCAGTATAGCAGGAAGGAAAGGAAGGCAAAGAGAGACTCCTGGAAGAATTCTGCATGGAGATGGAGGGTGTGCCAGAAACTTCAGGATACAGAAACTCTTGGCTAAAGACCCAGTAATACCAGTTGGTACTATTAAAAAAGCAACTGGAGAAATTATTGTAGAAACGAAGGAGGTGCTGGAGGTACTCCTCTTGACACATTTTCCTGGTTGTACAATAATGGGCAGCAACAGGGAGGTTTTACTCAAAGTAATGGTACTGGATCTGTTGCTAGAACTAACAACTGGAAATTGGCCAGCCGGATAGTAACATGTAATTGGATCAAAATTGGCAATAGAAACATTTGATCCGTACAAAGCTCCTGGAGGAGACGGTGTTAGGGGCGGTCTGTATCCAGAAAGATGTATATAGCATAGCTACTGGATATATCCCACGATCTTGGAGAATGACCAAAACCAGGAAAGGTAATTTACACAGACCTTAAGTCGTTTCGGCCAATAAGCTTAACATCAATCTTGCAGAAGGTACCAGAAAAGATGTGCTGTTGGAACACCCAGTTCATGCTTATATGCCAGGGAAATCCTCCTGTGAATCTGCCATCACTTGGTGAGCAGAATAGAGAGTTCTGTGGAATGTAAGGAGTTAGCATTTAGTGCTTTCCTAGACATAGATGGAGTCTTTGACAACACACAATGGGTCGATACTGTCAGGGGCTTTGGTGTTGGGGATCTGGTTTGCAGGTGGATCAGGGCCGTGCTCCAGGGCAGGGTAGTTGAATCCTCTCTACATGGTGCATCAGGGTGGTCTGAGGATGACCTCAGGGGGAGTACTTTCCCACCTTTTTTGGAACCTCTTGGTTGATGACCTCAGAGAACATCGGTGTACATGCTCAAGGATATGCTGATGATGTTATCATACTAATTGTGGGCAAATTGTAAAAACTGTGACGGAGCTGCTTGGAATGGCACTTGGGACTGTAGAGAAGTGGTGTGGAAGAACAGGACTAAGTGTCAACCCGGCCAAGACTTCAGTCATCCCATTTACCTGGAGAAGGAAATTGGAGAGCTTCGAGCCTTTAATCTAGTAATTGATAGAGGTAAATGGTCATTGATGGCGAACAGATGCATGGTGGGAGGTGCATTAGGGTTGAAGCCGACGTTCATGCATTGGCTTAACACTTCTGTGGTGAGACCCATGATGTACAGCGCCATTGTGTGGTGGATACAGAGATCCAAGGTGTGGTAGCAAGGCTGGCGACTGTCCAGCGTTTGCCCTGCCTGGCTACTACAGGAGCAAGCATTGGACTTCTGTCTAGACATTCTCTCGTTAAACCTTTTTATAAAAGTATCAGCTAGGAAGAGTGCTCATTGTCTTCAGTGTAAAGAATTCTGGATGTACAATCCAACGGACTTGGGTCACTCTAGGATAACAACATTAGTGGCTATAGATCGGTCATTGGACATGATCACAGACCACATGAAAATTCAGCACTCCTCAAAACCGTTCCGGGTGGTATACAAAACCGCGAGGAATGGGTAGTAAGGAGACCTATCCCCAAGTATGAGTTGGAGTGGTACACTGACGGCTCAAAAACGCAGGTGTAGGAATCTGTGGAGGTGACCCTAGGCAGGAATGTGTCCTCCCAATGGGGAGGCACCCATCAGTATTCCAAAAGAAGTAACAACTTTATTGGAATATGTCAGAGAAAATCTCATAATCCAACACACAAATGAAGAAATCTGCATATATTCAGGCAGCTTTGAAAGCTCTGGGCTCGAATGATTTCAGGTCAAAGCTATAGTCTGGGAATGCGTCGAGTCCACAATACAACTGGCGGAGCTCATCAGGTACCAGTGCATGTTACAATTTGTGGAAATGAGTTGGCAAATAAGGCAGCAGCTACTGAATTCATAGGACCTGAACCGTTCTGTGGCATATCAAAGGCAACAGCTATGCAGTCTGTTCCTTTGATTGTGGCCAGTGCAGCACGCAATCAGGTTCACTCACTGCCGTGAACTCGTAGTTATCAAAAATTATAAATTAACAAAACTATTTGCAAAAATAATATAAAACCTCTACATAACATATATACCGTAGTTAACTAACAAAATCACTCTATGCAATAATATTAGGCTAAAGTGCACGAAGAGCCAGCTACAGCGCGGCATTTAAAACGTTTTAAATAATCGACGATTGCTAAGTAAGTACTAACGGTAGGTGAAAATGGCTTTTAGATATGAAACAATAAACTCTTTTGCAACTTATTTCAGCAGATATTTTTTCTTTTACCAAATAAAATTTTTCTCGCATGTCGAAAATTTAGTGTTCGTTTGTTTTTTAATTAAATTTATGTTTCAGAAAAACATTTTTCTCATTCGACAGTGTTAAGTTTTGTACATTAAAGCACACCGTTGCCTTCAGTAAGGTGTGGTAATTCTAACTGTGAAGTTTCATAATTTTTTTAACGATGATTAGAGGTATAATTGACGTGATATGTTAAGCGGTGACGATTGCTCGCGCGAGTCAAGAGCAGCGGTCTTGCCGAGTTTTGAGTTTAGCGGTACTGGCGGACCCGCATGCATTCAGTATAGGGAAAGCCACTCTATAAAACTCTGTAATCTCTGGGCAAGCCCAGAGCACGGAAGGAGGTGGAGGAGCACCCCAGGCTTGAGGATAAGCAAACTCTTACTTCTTGGCCCATCTAGAAAAAGTGTATCTGACATCCTTACGATGAGCAGGTGCAATGTAAAGAAGGTGGTAGCTCTCTCTAAATAAATTTACAAAATATCTTTTCATACAGCTGTTTAATAAAGTGCGTTTTCCACACTCGGATGAGTACGCAAACTGAACGACATGTGTCCAGAGTCAAGTAATTTTATTATACGTCTTTGTTTTACTTTATCGCACGGCTAAACAGCTGGTATGCAAAGTAAACAGCTGATGTAGTGTTCGGGCGGGGGGGGGGGGGGGGGGGGGCTGAAGGGGTTGTAGCCCCCTCAAGAAAAAAATAACATTCTGTTTTGAAATGCGCCAATAGTGGACACTGAATACTGGTTTGCGGGAGTTACATTTCACTACAACTACGAAATAAATAGCTGCATTGCTGCATTCCTATTCCTAAGAAATGCACTAAAAAATAAATAAAACGTATTTCATATATTCCAAACTCCGCAAAGGAACATTTCTCCCTTGTTTGTGGTGGCGGGTGGGAGAAAACCGGTTCAAGAGGCACAAAAAATGGCCGAATTGAATGAAACTACAATTAGTGTTCCAAGGATTGTTGGGAAGCAGACACACAGAAGCAATGTCTCAGCCGAAAGCACAGAACAATTTTATATAATTAACATATTCATCCCCTGGATTGAAAGTTTTATTTCCTGCATCGAAGAATATCTCTTAAAGCACAAGAACATTTTTAAAGGGTTTCACTGCTTGCTTCATACTTATCCAGAGAATAGTGAAGAAAGTAAAAAGATGAAAGAGGCGTTTTTGAAGTTGATTGAAGTTTATGAAGAAGATTTGGAAAACAACAACTTAAACGTGTTGATGGCAGAAGTGGAAGTTTGGCAAGCTTTTCTCCAACGAAACAAGGCACACCACGTCAATGCAATTGATTTTCTAAATATTTGTGATAAAACAATCTTTCCAAACATCCATATCCTACTTAAGATTTTCATCACTATACCTGTATCAACCAGCACAGCAGAGCGCTCCTTTTCCACTCTTCGGAGAATCAAGACATACCTAAGAAACACGATGTCTGAGAGTAGGCTAAATGGCTTAGCCAATCTCAATATCCACAGGGAAATTCCAGTTGACACAGACAGTGTATTATCCATACTGTCGAAGACCCAAAGAAGACTCAATTTTGTTTTGTAAGACAGCTGATATAAAAGATTTTGTTAAAATAAAACCTAAAATCTTATTTAATCTGCTGGGTTTTATCATTCATTCCTATAGTCCCTACTCAAAACTTCCATTCAAAGAGCTAAAATAAACTTAAAGTAATTCCATAAAATACCGGTTTTCCTAAGGAATTTTTAAAAAGTTTTCCGTTGGTTGGCCCAGGGACCCCCGGTTAGCCTCCCCATAATTATTTTCTGAGTGCGCCACTGGTAGTGTTGTTTTGAAAATTTTGATTGTTATGGAACTAACCTCAGTAAAACAGATCTTTTTAAAAATTAAAACACTAATTTAAAATATAGCTGTAGGAAAAACGTTGTGTTTATCATTTGTGCAAAGTTTAATTTGTCACACTCGATAAACTTGGCCGCCCTTGGCTCTATCTCGTGCGACAAACTAAACTTTGCACCCTATCAAGATACACAAATAACTATTAATTTGAAGCTTTGCAGATATCAATTAATTATTTTTCATTTATCACAGGGAGCAACACCTTAAGAGACAATAAATCAACATTTTGTCTGTCGTGTTTTACATTAAAATACCGAAAAATATAATACCAGTTAATAGTTTGAATGTAGCATCTTCCGAACTATTGTAAAATGACGATAAATAGTTTCGAATTTTAATATAGCAGGTGGCAGCACACGTAAGGATACAAACAATTGAGTTAATAATATTAATGTAGGCTATGTACACATTTGCTGGAAATGTATACGGGTCTCTGCGTAATTTCAACTTATGTCATATCTGGCGTCAAACATATTGATAGTTTGTCAACAACCGAGATGGATAGATAGTATGATTGTTTGCCTATTTTTTTTAATTTAGTATTTATTTATGTACATTTTTATATATCGATTTAAAGATACAAATATCTTTTAATTGCTTTTCATTTCATATTGATAAATCAAACGGTTTAAAAGATATTACTACTGTCAGGGCCGGTGCAAGGGGTTTTCCTGAACATACAAGAGTCATTTTTGGTGTCCCCCTCTCTATACACAACAACCCCTCCCCCCGCCCCTATATATGTATATGTATTTATATATATTTCCTTATTGCAATAAAAAATGGGTACACTATCAAATGTATAAAAATTGAAATTATTTAATTATATAAAATCAAATTAAAATATAACATCTAGCATCACTTTTAAAAAAACATTTTTTCAACAAATTCAAATTTACCCAAAAATATTGTATAACCTTCATCATGTTTAAAATTAAAAAGGATTATTAGTTCTAGTTTTGCTGTCAAGAAGCTTATTACTGATATTATGAGCCTATTTTTAAATCAAGTATTATAACAATTATTACTTCAATTTGTCTTTAAAAATGGTAAATCTTTATTTTGGCAATAATCAAAATATCACATTTAATTTTATTGACGTATTGATTCAAAATGATTTAATACTTCATAATTTGGACGTAGAGAGAAGCACTTTCCGGACCACAGCAAAATCAGAACACATAGTTTTCAATTTAATATAACAGAGTGCAGCACCTTACGGACAATCATTTACAAAATGTTTAAAGTGACGATTAAAATAATATGTAATACTTCACAATTTAGACATAGGTAGAAGCACTTTACAGACCACAAAAAAATCAGAACACATAGTTTTCAATTTACCATACAGGGTGCGGCACCTTACGGAGATGTATTATTTTTAACAGTCAGGCGGTACAAATTTTTAGTTTTTGAAGAAAAAAAAACAGTACCGCCTCACTGAGGGAAATTCAATATCTCGTTTTAGAGATGCATTTGACTATTTCTATCAAATGTTACGATCATGTTGGCCATAATCTGGAGTCTTCGTTTCGACGTATCTAAAGTCTAAATAAGACAAGTCCCGTAATGTGCTGCACTCTGTAAGCTTTTACATAAACTTGCAGATTATTTTTATCAGCAAGGCGGGACAAATTTTATAAGTTCTTAAAAACAAAAGCGCTGCCACACTGAGGGAAATTCGAAAACTGTTTTGACAGATACATTTGACGATTTTTACCAAATGTTAGGATCACGTTGGCCATAATCTGGAGTCTTCGTTTCGACGTAATTTTTAACAGTGAGGCGGGACAAATTTTTAAAGGTTCTTTAAAATAAAACAGTGCCGTCTCACTGAGGGAATTCGACAGCTGTTTTTACATACATTTGACTATTTCTGTTAAGTGTTATGAGCTTATGACCACGTTGGCTGTTATCTAAAGTCTAAATAAGACAAGTCCCGTAATGTGCTGCACTCTGTAAGCTTTTACATAAACTTGCAGATTGTTTAGATTAGTTTTATCAGCGAGGCGGGACAAATTTTATAAGTTCTTAAAAAAAACAAGCGCTGCCACACTGAGGGAAATTCCAAAACTGTTTTGACAGATACATTTGACGATTTTTACTAAATGTTAGGATCACGTTGGCGGTTTATCTGGAGGCATGTTAACATAATATTTCGTAGGTTGTTCATACTTTAACTACTAGAATACACTGTTAGTTCAAATTTTGAAATTAATTTTCAATAATAGGTTTAGACTTGTGCCGTAATGTGCTGCTATCTGAAAGCTTTTGCATACACTTTAAAGCGACTATTGACAAAAATTGTTAGATAGTTCATATTTTAACTACTAGAATGCACTGTTAGTTCAAATTTTTAAATGAAATTTTAAAGAGAGATTTAGACTATTACCGTAATGTGCTGCTGTCTGTTAAGCTTTTGCATAAACTTTAAAGCGACTATTGACAGAAACTGTTATGATTTGAAATTAAATTTGGTTATATTCGGCTGGTAATTTTACAAAACAACTATTGTAGTGAAGATTTTTCATAAATAAATACTTAGGAAGAATTTATTTGACCAATAAGTGCATGAAATACATGATTTGTATTTTATAGGCCTCTTTCCCATTTTTTGTTGTGTCTTTTGGAGGATGGTAGGACAACTAACAAAATATTGAATTAGCCTAATTGTCATTATTTTATTTTGCACATAGACTACTGTGTATTCCTATTTTACATAGTACATCAATAACCATTTAATCAAAACTTGTATTGAAACAATTTTAAAACAAATTTGCCTATATTAAGTTAATTCAATAGTAAATAATGAAGCTATTTTTATGAAATTTTGAATT
>JAGFPH010004999.1:69734-85932 GCA_018207615.1 Philaenus spumarius | reverse complement strand
AAATAAGTGGTTTTTCCCGTCAAGGCTACCAGCGATAAACATTCCAATTATTTTAATAACGTCCGCAATTAGTGTCAATTATTTAGCAAGGCTACCCGGTGATGACGCGGGCAATTAGGTTCTTATATGTAAATAAGCAGTTTTGTTTGCAACACAATGTCGCAAGACGTAAATTCCCGTCAATTATTTTTCAAGGCTACCAGCGACAAACATTCAATAACGTCCGCAATTAGTGTCAATTATTTAGCAAGGCTACCCGGTGCAATTATTTTAATGACGCCTGCAATTAGGTTCACAAAGTGGTTTTTCCCATCAAGGCTACCAGCGACAAACATGTTTCGCAATGTAAATTCCCACAGTTACGTAAAGGTTTCGCAAAATAATTGCATCATATTCAAGGCTAATGTTTCTGTATTTAAAGCCTTGCGCTCAGTGTTTCGAGAGTTAGTGTAAAGGTTATGTCCAGCAGCAGCAACAACAGCCGTAGAGTTCATTTTCGAGACGATTTGACTTCCATTCATTACGTGGGCAACGATTCCGAACATAAGGAGGCGAGAAGCGGTATTTGTTGGATCAGATTAGCAGCGGATCGTGCAAGAGAAGAACGTCTAACCAGTGAGTCTAACAGAGCAGTATCCAATCAATTAGAAGGTTTTACGTTACAACCACCACCAAGGAAACCGAAAAGTGAATCATGACCGATTCTGGTTCTATTGCCGCCAAGGGTTTACCAGCTAGGATGGTTGACGCCGCTACCCAAACCAACAACAACAAGGTCGACTACGGCAGAGATGTTACAGGTCGATGGGGTGATGCATTATACAGTTGTACATCTAAGCAATTGGTCAAATCTGGATTTTACCGCACAAGACAGTTTCAAAATATTGTGTGCTGTGGTTGTGGATGGGAGTCTGGCAAAATTGACGATCAATCATATTAATTTTCTTCACAAGATAGCAAACCCCAATTGTGAACAAAGTAGAAGAAATATTCCCGGAAATTTGGTGGAATATGCCGAGTGCAAAAAAATCGTCAATGAAATTGAAGAATTGATGAGACATTTCTTTTTTGGCCTAAACTTTATCCAAAAATTGATGATATGGTTAACGCAGGATTTTATTATACAGGAGAAGGGGATTCGGCTTGCTGTATTGATTGCGGAGTCAACATCGATCATTGGGAGGAAGCGGACAACCGAAAATGGGAGCATAGAAGATTTGCGCATCATTGTAAATTAGTTGAAAATTATTAATGTAAAAAATGAATGTAAAAAATAAAATTGCAAAAGAATTACACAAACAAGTTCGTAGAAATTTTTCTACCCGTTATGTTGAACTTAAAGGTATAGATGATCTTTTTCAAGCAGATCTTGTTGAAATGATTCCATTTTCTAAAGTCAATAAAGGATATAAATATATATTAGTCGTAATTAATTGTTTTAGTAAAAATGCAATAGCTAAACCGATAAAAGCAAAAAATGCTGATGAGTTGGTAAGAGTTTTTGGCAACCAATTTTACGTAATCATCCTATGAAACATTTGCAAACAGATAAAGGAAAAGAATTTTATAATGTTCAAATTAAAAGGTTGTTAGATAAGTATGGTGTTAATCATTATTCTACTTTTTCTGATAAAAAAGCATCTATTGTAGAACGGTTAAATAAAACAATAAAGAATAAAATATGGGTTGCATTTAGCGAACAAGGTAATTATAAATGGTTAAATTTGTTACCGAAAATTATTTCAAAATATAATAATACTGTGCACAGAACAATTGGAATGAAACCGGTAGACGTAAACAAGACTAACGAGCATTTAGTTTTGCAGAGAATAATTAAGAATCAAAAAAAGAAAAATATTAAAATCAGATTTAAAGTGGGGGAAAAGGTTAGAATCAGTAGGACTAAGAAATTATTTGATAAGGGCTACTACCCGGGCTGGTCAAACGAAATTTATACAGTCTATGAGATAAAATCAACAGATCCGGTCATATACATTTTAAAAGACGAATCGGGCGATGTGATAAAAGGAGGGTTTTATACGGAAGAAATAAGTAAAACAAAATCCGGAGATATATATTTAATAGAGAAAGTGATTCGAAAAAAAGGGGATAAATTACTTGTTCGCTGGTTAGGATTTGACAGTGCTAGAGATACTTGGATAGACAAAAAAGATGTATTATGAAGTTGGTGAAACAAAGTGTTAAACTTCCAATTATTAATTTTGATGATATCATCTCCCCCACAGTTAAAAGAAAAAACACAATGCCCTTCTTCCAAATAATATTAGGTGTATTATAGCAGGACCCAGCAATTCGGGAAAAACAAACTTAATAATGAATTTGATATTTTCCCCCAATGGTTTACATTTTAAAAATGTGTATGTATTTTCAAAGTCATTATGTCAAACGAAATATAAGTTTTTAAATTGTGTTTTAGATGGTCTCCCAGAAATTGGTTACTATATGTTTTCGGAAAATGAAGAAGTTCCCGATTTAACAGAAATAAAAACCGATTCTATTGCTATTTTTGACGATGTATCATGCGAGAAACAAGATAATATTCGCAACTATTTCAAAACAGGAAGACATTATAAGCTTGATGTGTTTTATCTGAGTCAGACGTACAGCCACATTCCAAAACAGCTGATTCGTGATAATGCAAATCTCATTGTACTATTCAAACAGGATGAACACAATTTAAGTCATGTTTATAATGATCATGTAAATACTGATATGACCTTTGAATTATTCAAAGAATTGTGTGCCAATGTTTGGAATAGTAACGACGGTTACTCTTTCGTCGTTATTAATAAGGAGAGTGAGCGAGACAAAGGTCGTTATCGAGCAGGATTTGACCGATTCTTTAAATTACCAACATCATGATAATTGTATTGGAAGGAAATATAGGTTCGAGCAAAAGCACGATCGCATTTCAACTTTATGAGAAACTACGATCCTGCAATCCTAAGGTAAAACACATAGAAGAACCTGTAAAAAAATGGACAAATTTTTACGGTGAAAATGTTTTGAAAACATTTTATGAAGACCAGGAGCGCTATGCATTCACTTTCGAAGTGATGGCGTTGTTGCACATGTTGGAAAACGAGATGGAAGCTGAAAAATACTCAAAGGATGGATACATTGTTGTTATGGAGAGATCTACGTTCAGCGTTAGAGAAATATTTTCCCCGCTATTGTATAAAATGGGCAAGATTAATTGCATAGAGTATAATGTGCTTCTTTTGTTGGGAAACCTTTTACCAAAACATTTGGAGGATGAGAAAATCGTACAACTATTCGTAAACACAGAGCCAGTCACTTGTTACTTGAGAACTATTGCGAGGAATTGTCCTGAAGAAATAGAACGCATTAATTTAAATTATATTATGGAGTTGCACCACATGCACAAAGAAAAATTAACTAATGTAAAAAAGATTGTAAACAATAATAATAATAATATAGACACTGTTTAATCTGAATTAATAAAAGATGTTTAATATACATTGTGTGTGTGTTTTTATTCATTACAACCAACAATTATTATTTTATTAACATACAAGATACATTTATTCCAATCAGTATTGTTCATACTTCTTTTTATAATCTTCATCCGATTTAGAAGTAGTTTTAGAATCGTAACTAAACAATAAATTAAATATACATTACGAAACTCTGTTGAGCTACTTGAAGCATTACCAGTGCACAAAATTTTATCAAAAATGTTTCAATTAATACTTCCTGTAACTATTAACCAATAACTGAAACTAGGCCTACGCATGTAAGCCAGAAGCTACCGTTCATTCTTAATACATCAATAAGAATCAATAATAACTTTCTGCTAATAAACAAAATAAATTTTCTGCTATAATAATATATTTTGATGGTCTTGTTAACACTGGTTTAATTATTTTAAGTACTCCCTGTAGGCGTAAATTGTAGCTATCTAATATTCTATTTTTGATTTTGGTAAGATAAATAATGAGTTTTTTGCAGGTTATATATCATTATATATGACTGTGGGTGGGTATGTATGTGTGAGTAATGATCATGAACTCGAGGTATTCTATTATTTAAATATAGTAATATTACTTGTGGTTGGAAAGAGTGTATGTCATTTTACTCCAAAATGGGAAGTTGTTCGTGTACTGTTTGCCACAGCAACTCTGCATTTCGTTATATTTTATTTTTTATAATATAACCCCAAAAAGGCAGTGAAACTTAAGAGCTCTATATTTTGTTTGCACTAGCCTGAGTATTTTAATTTTCTTTTTTTTCTTTTTTTTTTATTATTGTCTAAGTTCTTTTCTTCTGTTATGCTTAAAGTTTTGCTTACTGTGTTAATTTATCACTTATTTTATATAAATGTTGTTGTTGTTATAAAAAAGGTAGAAGAAACATGAGGTGTTTCTTCCATTCGAGTTCCTCGGTAGATAAGAAAAATACAAATATAATATATACTTGTAACCAAATAGGAGGGTAAAATAAATGATTATTATATTAATAAATAAAGACGTTTCTGCATGCTTGGTGTGTGAAATATTGTGTATTATTACGAGTAGTAGGCTAAATTTGAATTTGAATAGTATAAATCGATGTTTTTACAGTGCTGCCACATTATAACTTCTGGAGGCATCTTAACTTTCAGTTTCAGTTAATACATATTTCCGCGTTAAAATTGTAAACGCTGCACAGCCCAGCCTAGGAAATGCTAACAAAATCTTTGATTCGCTGTTCTGGTATGTGGTTGCAGATTAGATTGTAATCCCGATATGATTAGATTCTGCCTACATGTCGCCATTGCAAATTTTTTAATTAGAACTTCCATTCTCGCCCACATAAATAAGATAATCATGCCATATTGTTGTTAAGATATTCTATATGATATGTTAAATTTTTTTCAAATTTAAACGAGCCTTTTGGTAAAAACCATTTCCTAACAGGCAAAGCGTAAAACAAAAATTACAGGGTATTTTAAAAAGCAACATTTCTAAATGTCTGGATCTTATTTTCGAACTATGTTCTATTTTCAGTAGCCTCACCAAAACTAATAAAAACTTTTACCATATATTTTAAAATAGTTGGTCAAATAAAACAAATAATTTTGCATATTATCGTTTTAAAGAACTAATTACTATAAGAAAAGTGTTCAACCAACTTCATTTACACACTTCTAAAAAGCTGAAATTTAAATTCTGTGTAGGACGTTACAAAACATTAATTAGTGAAAAAATCATACTAGAAATAACTGAAAATGCGCCCAAAACAGTTTTACTCAACCCGATTAGAAGCCCCTTTGTCGTAAACCAACTCACTATAAAGGCTATAATGCAAACAACACCTAAATACATTACCTTATTTATTTATTTTCATATTGTGCCTGTTGTTAATGAATTATTATTAACCTTAATTCTACACACATTTTGCAACACTTAGAACTATGAACACAGGTCCGTCACAATCCTCGTTTGTTAAGGGGATTCGAAGCCCTTCAAAGACCGATTTTTTTAATATCTTGAAAAAAAATTTTTTACTATCTTTTTTCAAGGTACATGTAATTAAAAGTATGTGTACAAAATTTCAAGCTGTTTTGAGCATTTTTTGTGGGTTTTTTGCTGTTATTTAAACAATCGGTTTACTCGATTTTTGTCGTTTTTAGAGTATTAGCTGATCTTTACTCTTTCTTATATCATAAATGTTTGTTATTTACATTGTGTGGTTTATAAACATAGGCAATTATAGTGTAAGGGATATAACATAGGAAAAACCTACAGAGCAGGCGAATTTTAGAAGTTAAAAGGCATATTTTCATTAATTTATGTAATAAAAACTTTTTACACTAAAGTTTGAATAACTTTTGAACTAAAAGAGATAGAAACATGAAATTTTCACAGCATTATCTTGATACCTTTTGCAACAATCTAGAATATGGTAAATGTTTTACCTTATCAAATAGGTTTTTAATAAAAACAAATTAAATAAAAAAAAAATTTTTTATTGTGAATATTTAAAAGTACATATATTTTTAACTATGCAAACTAGAAAATTTTCAATACTCTAAAAGTTGTATTAGCACATGCATATTATGATAAAAAAATTTCATTTAAATTGTTTCACAAATAAAAAAGTTATTCAAATTTTTTTTAAACGTGAAATTTGGTACAAAAACTACTAAAACCCATATAAAACACAAAATATGGGATGGACAAAAAATTCATTACTACAAATCTTAAGGGCTCGGATGCCCTTAACATTCGATTGTGACGGACCATATAAGTTCATAACAAATTTTTAATATTGTTATACAATTCTGGAGGCTAGAAATACATACACAAATGTTTATTTACTAATCAGCACCAGAAGCATTTTTAACAAAATTATAATAACAATAGCTTAACTGATGTTAAAGTAAAACGTGCAATAGGTAACAGTCAAATATTGGATTAGGGATATAACATCGTAGCATATTACAAGTTCATATTAATAAAATTACAATTCATGTATTCCTCCACAGAATAGAAAGCTTTTTGTTTTAACCATTTTTTAATTGCAATTTTGAAAGTTTTTTCATGCAAAGTTCTAGCATACCAAGGTAGTTTATTGAATAAAGTGTACTGCTGGTAATAATAATTCTTATATGTATTAACTACAGTAGTCTAATACAACATTTATTTCTAGGATTGTAACCATGTTTCACGTACTCGGTATCAAATTGAAATATATTTTGTCTGACATGAATTAAATATATAGACACGTAAAGTCACAAGAATTGTCTATTTGATAACCCAATAATGACCCTTATAGCTTTCTTTGCATTATCAAAACCCTCCTTGAAGGATCTGAATTGCACTACCATTCATACACATTAAATCAAATAGATCTTAATATGTGGTAACACTTACTGCGCAATCCTAAAACATTTGCGTAATGAAAATATAACAATTGAATAATTAATTTGAGACACTAGCCAGAATAGTTTATATATTTTACGTTAGCCTAAAAATATAAAGAATACATGCGTGTTGGCATGACTTAAAACTACGCTTAATTTAATTTGTATAACTTTATTAGATCTGAAGAAATTCGATTGTGACACACAGACAAACAAGTGATACTATAAGAGTTCAATTTTCCTTTAAAGGTTCACAACAACACTTTCAAGTCACGTGTTAATTTACATTATAAAATCTCGATCACATCAAAAGAAGACTCAAATTCTCAAACCCTCTTCCCAGAAGCTCTAACAGATAACACCTATTGATTCAATTCAAAAAAAAAAAGTAAAAACACTTAAGATTATTTTCCTGTGAGCAAAAATAAATGTGTCTCTGACTTGAGCTGCAGGTACAATTCAGCCATCGTAAAGTTGATCAAACGTAAATAAAAAATTACATACTTTTTTAAATCGACTTTGACAAGTAGAAATAAAATCTAACTGTTATTATAACCATAAATCATTTTAATTTCAGTTTACCAAAAAACAAATTAAAGTTGGTCTGAGAATTTAGCCAAGTTTCGAAAAAAATTGCGCTATGTGATAAAAAAAGTAAATTTTCAGAGAACTCAAAAAATCACATTATTAATTCTAGCAGGTTAAAACTATTTGTCTTACTCGTTATCTGATGCAATACTTATAAACAGATCTACCAACTGTGCTGAACTAAATTATAGAATAAAAATAAAAATACTTTCTTCGAAATATGAATAAAATTGTTAAAATATTGATTTTGTCTACGAAGGATATGATGCATTTGTGTAAGACATTTTATTTAAACTTACACAAATGCACAAACAAATTGGTAGCAATTGTTAGCAACAGATATCAAATTTTCTTTAAAAAATAACTAGAGCTCCAACCCCTGCTCGATTTGCAAACCAACCCCAGCGGCAAAGCAAATGCAAACACATTATTATATACTCTGATATTTTCAAGGAAATTACGATTGATTAATGCAGAAACAATAGTCAGGATAGATCTTAACGCAAGCACAGAAGGATAATAAAATTATTATAATAAATTATATAAAATTCTTAAAATGTTTAATATTTACTTTTTTTCTGAGGCTGGGTGTCTGCAAAGCAGGGCAAAAGATAATATTTCACCCAGTACTCAGGATCTTCTGCCAGTCGACTGCTCCTCCGTCGATGTTGGACAGTGAACGTTTTTCTGTTGTTAAGGTCACTAGGTGGTGTTGGTGTTGTTGAAGAGGTAGCCTTCATAATATAATGATACATTTGTAAAAATAATTTTGTTTTAGAAATAGAATTGAAAAAAATCTGTAAATGGGAAGAAGTTTTTACCACGTACTGCAACGTAACCAGTTGGTAAACTCTTCTAGTGAAAATAAAGGATCTTTATCACATCAGTAACCTAGATCCAAAATAGTATACAATAACTGTCTACAATGACTATAAAACTAATCATTCTAACTTTAGTTCTATCAAAATTAGAATCATTCACAACAATCAAACTAAAACACCTTCTACACATATATGCACCGTTGTAGATAAATCATCTTGCAAATACAATATTGTACTCGTATGCGAATGTAAGTACTTCATAACACTTTATTATATTATGCTAATACTTGTATAAAACTATTACGAAAAAATTATTGTTTAAAATTGATTTTAGTTGTATTACAAAGGTAAAATGAATCGCCTACGTACTTGATTTCATAAGTAATCACTTGTATAATTATGTTTTATATATCTATAAGTTAACAATGTTTATGTTATATAAGTAATAGATGTAATAAATCAGATTAAAGATATTGTTAAATCATTTATTTAAATGCACACACCGATTCATACTCGCATACTCACATAGTATACACATAATATTAATATTTTCATTACTCTAGTTTATAGGGCAAATCAATGGTCGCTATCGGATCATCAGCCTCCACGTTGAACGGCGTGTAGACTGCTGTAGTCCTTTGATCCTCTTGTATACTCTCCATCTCAACCCTGGGTGGTACCACGGCTAACGTTTTCCCTTCAGCGTTGACAAAGTGACGACCTCTGCCTCTTCCAACACAATTGTATTGATAGAGGAGGTTAAGTTTTGCAATGTCGGTTATGCTTGCCATGTAAACTGTCAGTTCAAAACCTAAAAAATAGACCATAAAGGCTAAAGTCGATACAATGTATGTAGCAGACAATTAAATATATAAAGTTTAAAATATAAACGCTCAAATTGAATAGTCGGTGGTGGTGAAGTAGGAGTCGCTAAAGTCAGAAACGTTGACGGGAGTATATACTCCTCGTCGAATTCTCTAACGAAAATGCCAGCCATTTCTATAATAAATAGAATATATGACTATCAGTTTAAACAACTCTTGATGTGAAATATAAAACAGGCGCAAGTATAAGTTTAAACAACTCTTAGCGTTGTAATACAAAACAAACACACAAGTGTTAATAGTTTATAAAATAACAACAAATACTTACTTAGTGTGTTGAAGTAGGATTTGAAACTATTGATGTCTGACTCTTGTAAGTCTCTCTTTATATAGTATATCTCAAGGATGAAAGTATTTCCCACAATTATACACATGCATGTAAGTTCAACAATTCCATTGCTAGTTGATTCTGGAAAGTATGGTTTGCCTTGCAAGATATCCTTGTTGTGTCACACCACTGTCTAATGAGACACTTAAAGCTGTTTACAAGATTTGTAACCCCAGTCACAGTTGCCCTATCATTCCAACATTCCAGAAACTTCGTGAAAAAGGCACATGTCAAACAACTGAAGCCTCACTTAAAACCTACAGACCCCATCAGTCATTTTTCACAACGCTACCCCGTTTCAGCTAACTGCGCTAAATGCGTTTACCCCACCTGAACCTCTTATAGGTATTAAGTTGTGTGTTGTCAGTGTGTAAATTGCACATCATCACTTGATAATCAAGTGCACCCGGACTCGACATTAAACCATGAGATTGGCCATCTCAAAGGTTATTATGTTTTCTTGACATGACATAAATTCCCGGCGCCGGAATCCTTCAAATAAATAATGTCGTAAGTCATGACATGTCATGCATCCAGTCTATCTTGCAAGATCCGAAGACTGATCACCTTCCAATCCTAGAGATACGACAACAAATAAGCTTGCTTTCGAGCACCTTATTCTCTATAAAGGACATAGCGAGTCCACTTATATTTAAGTATTTTGTTAACGAGTGTTGTATATTTCGGTGGAGGTATATTGATAACTAGAGGTATATTGGTGGTAGTTGGTTAACTAGAGTTAGTTGTAAGTTTTTTTTTTTGTGTTCCTGTGTGTTGTCTCACTTCTTTCATGTTCTCAAGCAAATTTCTTTCGGCCAGTTTGGTTGTGTCATTTTATTCTTTACTTGCCCTTCTGACAAATTTTTTTTTCTTTCCCGACGCTGTCGTTTCGGAGGGGGGGAGAACTATTACGCATGTAAAATATTCTGCATTAGCGACCACCAATACAAGCGCTCAGTAGTTCCTTTTATCCCGCAAGGTGCCACCACTCAACAGAGTCACCAGCTGTCGGCAGTCGCGCGCATTGAACCAACTTAGACAGGGTATGTAGTTCAGATGAAAGTCGCCATTATTCCTTTGTCGATCTGAGAAGAGACGCCATGCGTTTTGTTTGTAATGCCGTTCTAAAACTTTAACCTGTTCGGTAATTAAATTGTAAAATGTTATAGTCGTGTGTTATTGAACGACAGTGCGCTATTAAATAACATGCTTTATATTTAAAGCCTTTTCAACAAAACACCAGGTATGTCCATAGCAATATAACCAAATCAAAATGTCTTAGCGTGTTCATTTTTGCTTATTAAACATTAGCCTTGTAAGTTATTGCCAAGTTTATATTCAAGATTATCAATAATATTTCAAAATTATTAAGTGTATTTTTAATATTTATCTAATTCAATTTTTGATTCTTTGAGTACAATTAGTGTACAACTTAGTGTAACTCTTGCCTAAATTCAAACCTAAGTCTAGGCTAAAGCAAATTGTGTAACTATATTGTTATAACTTTAAAGTCATAAAGTAAAGTAAAGTAAAGCTGTGTAACTTATTATCTTATGGTCATTCCGTTTTGAGGAAAGTCTGAAACATATGAACATGTGCATTTTGAATTTCACATGTGTTTGCATTTTACATGTGGTAACAGTTAAAGTTTAACATGACAAATGGTAACAGGTTAACTAATGTTAAATCTTGAATTACCAATTAACAATTATTCTCAACCTTGCTTGTTAAACACTTATCAAAATAATATAAAGGCAAACTCTTTAAGCCTAAAGTCTGTTCACAATGTTTTTGGTTTTAAAACCTACCATAAATGCTAAAACCATGTTCTTTTGTTTTACATGCAGTGTATAACCGGTGCAAGATGGAGAGTTAAATATGTTCTTCTGCAATTAAAAAAACATTACCTTCAGACCACCAATGCAACTCTTTTCTATTTAATTTCGCCGACAGTGCCTAGTGTTTCAAAGTAGTTACACTCAAATTACTATCTATCAGTTCAATACATAGCTATGAACTATACAATAAAGTTGTACTTAAATCTGCAGTGAACATTACTCATAAACTATTTTTTGAATAGGTTGTGTAAATATTGTTGTCTTTCTTAGAGTTAATATATAATGAATGTCTTTTATAATTTAATTTAATTGGGAGGTGCGCTATAGGAAATTTTTGGAACTACAATCCTCCAGGGATTTTTAGTCAAAATTCTAAAAGTTTTTTTATTTATTATAAGAGAGACGTCTCATCAAATTGTTAAACGCCATTATTTTTATTATTTAATTTCACTTAGCATTAAGGTTGGCCAACAAAATAAATGTTACCTATTAACAAATCCATGGTACAATGTATCTTATCTTGTAATTTTGTATAATTAATAAAATTGTATAAATTTGTATTTATTATTAATGGGGAGGGTTTTTTCAACTTTTATTTTTTTTTTTTTTTGGGAGGGATCTTTTAAATTCAACAAAATTAATATTGTAAAGCTAAACTTTTATTAAATTATTTTTTTGTAATTAAGGGCGTATAAATTTTAACTTTTGTTATTAAGGGCATGTCATTTCTTTTTTAATATATATTTAAAATAAATTTTTTTTTTTTTGGTCAATAAATCAAAATCTAATCTAACTTCTTCTTTATTGAGTTGACCTCAATATATCTGAATAATATTTGTGAGTGATCGGCTAAGACATTTCTTCAGTTTGGCAAGCATAAATTGTTTAAGGTAAGTCTTTTGAACATGTCCAGTCTATGTGGTCCAGTATAGCTTCCCTATATTTAATTGTTTTTATCCGAGACTGGTACAAAATAAACGAACATTAACCCTACAACTGTCAATGTTAATGTTTTGCAACGCCAAGTCATTTCGGTGCTTGTGCAAGCATATTTTAAAAAATTCGCCAAATATATTAACTGTATACCAATCCAAAAGTGTTATGTACCTTTTTTGTAGAAAAAGATTAAAAAAATCCATATATGTAAAAAATTTATTGATGTAAAATTGTAAAAGTTATTAGCTCAAGAAGCAAAAAATGTTCATTAACGAAAGGAAAAAGTTCAACTTTAGGCCTACATAAGAAGTAGTAAACATTTTTTGTAATTTTTTCGTAAGTGTAAAAAAGTTTCGTAATTTAGTTCTAAATAGAACTGTATAAAAACATTTATCTATTTCAAATTTCTTATTTTGAAAACACCAGTTTTTATGTTCCAAATACACGATTGCTAACACAACTAGGCCTAGTTGAAACGTAATTTACTAATACATGCTTTGCCCATAAATGAAATATCATTATAACTAAGTGTAGAGAATAAATCAAAGAATTGAACTGTATACTTGTATATTACCTTATCATAAAAGTGTTTTACTTAAAATCAATTGAATTACAAAAGTGAGATGAAACAAATGAAACGTTGTGCGGACAAAGGAAATTAAAAAAATGACCGTTGAAGACAAATGGAAACAGCCTTGTTTTTCAATCTCAAGCGGTAGTATGAATTACGTGCAAATATGAAATTTCAACTGCTGTTTGAATATCACCTAACCAGTCAAATATGGTTTGCTTTATACCAAACGAAAGATTGAACTTTGGTCTATAAATAGATATAAAAAAGTCTATTTAAATAATTCGAATTATAAGAGATATCTCGAACGCAAAATGTGCTGTTTTATTGGTTGAAAGCTGACCAATTGCAAGTGTCCACAAAAAGCCCGACAACTTTCGAACTATTTGTCCAATTTTTGATTGGATGACATTTTCAGATAGGTAAAAGTGTGATGAATCCTTCAGTATACAGATATAACTCAGAACAATACCGGGTGAGCTGTAGGGAGAGACATAGAAACTGGAATTAAAGGTAGTTTCGGCGCATAAAAATTCGTGCGACATTGGCTTTTGGAAAACTCAAAAACTGCACGATGATTACGTATGTAAATATACGTTTTACAAAAAACTTGTAAATACAAAAGTTAAAGTTTAGATCATTTCCTTACCAAAGGTTTTTGATTTATTGCAATTGGATGATTTTTAGTGAGTGAAATATTCATTACAAGTTGAGTTGTCACATACTACACAATTCACTACGGCAGGGCATTGAGACCACTCAATTTGAGTAGTCTGACAGTTAGAGGGTTAAAATCACAGCACAATACTTCCATGTAACTTGGCAAAATTATAAAGTGATTTCAGATACTCCGAATGGTTTTTCAATCCACTTCTTGAAGTTTAAACCTCAAAAAGTTTTTAGCAATGTCAAATGTACAGTTTAAAGGTATTCTGTCATTTTAAATTCTGAAATAAAAAATATATTTAGGTTTTGTTATACATTTCATGTCTCTTTTAGTGTGTAGTTTGGAATATATACCTGCAAATCATTATTCTCAAAATTCATACAATATTGTGTGTATGTATTAATTTGAACCACTTTTCAATAGGCTATTACAAAATTAGTTAAGATTATATTTGAGATAACAGGATAGGTTATACGATAAACTTGTGGTGTGTGTATATATTGAAGATAAAGAAGCAGCGAAGCACATATAAATAAAATTACCTTGTTATGTATAGGGCATCAAGAAAAATGTTTTTCATATTTTGTTTGTGGTAGCCTAAACTGGATTGTTTTTAAACAATAATTACCTTATCTTGGAAGCTGTCATACAATCCTTGTGTTTTTCGTCAATCTTATACCATGACGGCCGTTTCAACTACTCATTCAGTCATTGTCACATGTTGCGGTTCGCGCACTCGGAACGTTGTTATAAACTTCCCTCATCCAAATTAAACAAAATACAACATTCCAAGTTCACCGAGCACCTAATTGACTATAACCATGGATATACCAATTTAGAATCAAATCTAGAAATATTACAACAATGCAAAAAGGGACCGATAATGAATACCATAGAAGAATATGAAATATACAAACATCAAAAACAGATTCTAATATTTTATTAAACAGCAAATCCCTATTCCAATCTCACACACTGTTTGACATACTACAACACTTTGAAAATAATACAAGTAGAGTGTAGGATACCTTACCGTAAAACCAATGAGAGAGCCGCATTTGGTCACGTGACTTAAGCCCCGCCCCGCCACCATTTTGTTTGAGCCCCACCCCCACCCACATTTGGTCTGCCATTTTTTGTCAGCCATTTTTTTTTGTGCCGTCATTTTGTGTCGGAGTGAATTTTTGGGCCGCCATTTACTGGCAGCCATCTTTTTTTGTAATAATAAATATTTAATGCTTTGAAAAAGTTTGGACGTATCCGAGAGCCGAACCGGGCACCACCATGACCCGAGTCCGCGACGCTGCCGATTAGGCTACGCCGGCTCTGTTGAGAAGTAACTATCCAGTGCGGGTATATGAGTTTAACATTTTTCATCGACCTCGGACGAGAGTGTTATAGCGCACTCGGGTGAATATAGTGTGCTTGGGATATGATATAAAAACACATTATATGACTAAAAACGATCCTAACCGGATTCTACCGAGCTTTGTGTGATATAAGGTAAAACACATTATATAACCAATGTCCGACCGAAGGCCCAACGTCGAACATTACCGAATCCGACCAAAGTGCACTTGGAAGAAATTTGAATGTTATAGTTACAGACTAATACAGGATTCTCTACCAGAAAGCGCTGTTTCGGGGTGGTTGATTCTCTACCAGAACGCGCTAACGTCGGACAGAGGATCCTCTATCAGAAAGCGCTGTCAGATAGTTTGAAGATTCTCGTTAACTTCGAGAGTGTCATGAAAGAGTCCTTGTACTCTGATATTGTTATTAGAAGTATTATATCGTTAAGGTTAACGTGTAGAAAAGGTACAGTGTTTTCGTTTATATGATACACTCTGAGAAATCTAACGGACATTCTAAAGGTTCGATTGATCCTGTTAGTAAGAATAAGAAGTGACTTATGTATAAACTATTGGTTTCACTAGTTTTACGTTATAGGGTTAAGGGGCATAATTATGGGAAAATGATAAATACAATGTATTACAATAATATTTTATTCCTCTCTCTCTCTCTACATGTACAATTCATGGAGACCCGCGCCCTCCTCGGGGATTTCAATTCTAGCTTCCGTCATAAGTTTTTGAGCCTCATCTGACTGTAATTTTATTCTAAAGTCTATAATCTGTGGATATCGTGGATTTTTCTCGCAATGAAACTTTGCCACGACCAAGGCGCGGGGAAGACAAAGTGAATCCGAATTTTTAATTACTACGATTCCTTTACGCTTGGAACACTCTTCCTTAAAATTATTATACAGCCCGGGCCTAAATTTACCTCGTCCCATAGGGACGCTGATTTTAGTACATTTCACCTTAAGAATGTCACTAGATGTACAAGAGTCGGCGTTACTTTGAATAATTCCTCCGAAAATCTTCCACAAAATGTCGGAGTTAATTTCCGAAGCGGGCCTAAAAGTGACGTAACCTGGTTCTTTGTTTTTAAAATTTAAACTTCTCAGTTCAAACCCTAAATAATCTCTGTCTGTACAATCTTTAGTCATAGTCTCCAAAATGTCTTGTAAGCCTTGTCTGACCCATGTAATTTCATCAACACCATCGGGCGGCGAATTAAACTTAAATGTTACATTTGAACCGTAAAGGCGAAATTTTTTAACATAAAGACCCGCGCACACCAAACGCGGGAAGCGGGAGCGACGCGAATTTT
>JAGFPH010004999.1:25847-69634 GCA_018207615.1 Philaenus spumarius | reverse complement strand
GAATAAGAGACTAAACTATGTACCTGTTCTAGAACACTGTTCCAGAGACGTGACTGTGGTGAGACTTGCCATGGAGGATCTGGGGAAAACTCTGCTGTTGTCATCGGTGTACCTCCCCTATGATGATGGCAGAGCACAACTTCCAAGAGGCATCCAGGACCTCGTGGCATATGCTGACAGGATAAAATCAGACCTTATCCTGGGATGTGACTCCAACGCACATAATATGGTGTGGGGGAGTACAAACAACAATAAGAGGGGTGAGTTATTATTGGATTACATTATCTCAAATAATCTAACAATTATTAACCAAGGTAATGAACCAACTTTTGTAAATAGGGTCAGGAGGGAGGTTATTGACCTCACTCTGTGTACTGCAAGGGTGGCCAGGAGGATACACAATTTCCATGTATCAACTGAGCCATCTTTGTCAGATCACAGGCATATTTGTTTCAGGATAGGTGAACTGAAGCTGGAATGCCAAACATACAGGAATCCAAGGAGGACGGACTGGGAATCCTACAAACATGATCTCGATGAGAAGACGAGGTTTATGACAGGTAAGATCCAGAACACAGAGGATCTGGAGAACATTTCAGAGAGACTTGGGGAAGCTATCGTCAGCTCCTATGAGAAGCACTGTCCTTTGACACGTGTCAAAACAGTAGGAGCTGGGTGATGGACCCATGAGCTGTCTGTCATGAGAAAGAAGGTAAGAAATCTCTTCAAGGTTGCGAAGAGATGCAAATGCTGGGACGCCTATCATGACCTGCTATCTCAGTATAGCAGGAAAGTTAGGAAGGCTAAGAGGGACTCCTGGAGGAAGTTCTGCATGGAGATGGAGGGTGTGCAAGAAACTTCTAGGATATATAAACTTTTAGCCAAGGACCCGGTATCTCCGGTTGGCGTCATTAAGAGGGTGACCAGAGAGACTATTGCAGACCCGAAAGAGGTGTTAGGGGAACTCCTTGGAGCACACTTTCCAGGGTGTGCAATAGTGGATGGTAGTGGGGGGGCACTTTTACAGAGTAATTGTGCCGGACCCGCTGCTAAAACTTACGACTGGAAGCTAGCCAGTCGGATTGTGACACATGAACGAATCAAATGGGCTATAGGTACATTTGATCCGTTCAAATCTCCTAGAGGAGACGGGATCAGACCCGTCTGTCTCCAGAAAAATGTAGATAAATTGGTAACACTGCTCTGTAATTTGTACAGGGCGAGCTTAGCTATTAGATATATTCCACGATCCTGGAGGATGACCAGGGTTGTGTTCATACCGAAACCAGGAAAGGTAAGTTACACCGACCCTAAGTCGTTTCGGCCTATAAGCCTAACATCTGTCTTGCTGAAAGTATTCTAGAAAATAATACATAGGCACATATGTGATGGGACACTTGTAGAACGCCCATTGCATGCCAACCAGCATGCTTATATCCCAGGTAAGTCCTGTGAATCTGCACTGCATCACCTTGTGAGCAGAATAGAAGGAGCCATTGAGTGCAAGGAGGTAGCATTTGGTGCTTTCCTAGACATTGAAGGGGCTTTTAACAATACCACTACGGAGTCGATGATCGGCGCTGCCAGGGGGCATGGGGTAGAGGACCTGTTTTGCAGGTGGATTGGTGCCATGCTCCGGGGCAGGGTCGTGAAGTCCTCTCTGTATGGCGAAACTGTGAAGGTAAGTGTGACCCGAGGCTGTCCTCAGGGAGGAGTTCTCTCCCCCCTTCTCTGGAATCTCGTGGTTGATGACCTTCTCATAAAACTCAACAACGCAGGAGTGTATGCGCAAGCCTATGCGGACGATGTTGTCATACTTGTTGTAGGTAAGTTTGTACCTACTGTAGCAGAAATTCTGGGAATGGCGCTTGGAACTGTGGAGAAGTGGTGCGGTGAAACAGGACTAAGCGTCAGTCCAAAGAAGACTCAGGTAATCCCATTCATCAGGAGAAGGAAACTGGAGAGCTTTGGGCCACTATTCCTTCGAGGAAGTGGGATTGCTATAGCAATGGAGGTTAAGTATCTGGGTGTAATCTTGGACCAGAGGCTGAACTTCAATGCGCAACTCAATCGAGTGATCGATAGAGGTAAGTGGACACTGATGGCAAGTAGGCGTATGGTGGGGCGGACATGGGGATTGAAGCCAAGGCTCATGCATTGGCTTTATATCTCTGTGGTGAGACCCGCCATGACGTATGGCGCCATTGTGTGGTGGACTAGATCAGAGGTACAGGGTGTGGTGGCGGGGCTGGCGAGGATTCAACGCCTAGCCTGTCTGGCCATCACAGGAGCTATCAGTAGCACCCCCGGAGCGACTCTGGACTGTTGTCTCAACATTCTTCCGCTGGACCTCTTTGTAAAGGTAGTAGCTAGGAAGAGTGCACATCGCCTTCAATGTGAAGAACTCTGGATACGTAACCCAAGGAATCTGGGACATTCTAGAATTAAAACATTGGTTGCTAGAGACGGGACATTGGACATGATCTCAGACCACATGAAAGTACAATACTCCTTCCAAAAGCCATTCAGAGTGGTAATACCCAGTCGAGAGGAATGGTTGGATGGAAAGAGACCCCTCCCGAAGTTCGATCTTGAGTGGTATACGGACGGCTCAAAAACTAAAGGTAAGTCTGGAGCAGGAATATGTGGTGGGGATCCAGGACGGGAATGTGTCCTTCCTATGGGGATCTACCCAACAGTATTCCAAACAGAGGTAGTTGCTTTATTAGAATGTGCAAGGGAGAACATCAGACTCGGACACATCAATAAAGAAATCTGTATTTAATCAAACAGCCAGGCGGCTTTGAAAGCTCTGAGTTCATTTGAGTTCAGGTCTAAGCTGGTCTGGGAATGCGTCAAATCCATAATTCATCTAGCAGGTCTCAACAGGGTCACACTCTGCTGGGTTCCAGGGCACGTTGGAATAGATGGGAACGAGTGTGCAGACAAGCTGGCAAACAAGGCGTCAGCGTCTGAATTCATAGGACCTGAACCGTTCTGTGGAATAGCAAAGGCAACAGCCATGCAGGCTGTAGCCGAATGGGCAAAACTAGAACATGGAACAAGGTGGAAGGGCATCACAGGTTTGAGGATGAGCAAGCTTTCACTTTTAGGTCCATCTAGGCAGACTGCATCTGACATCCTAACATTGAGCAGGTGTAGTATAAAGAAGGTAGTAGCCCTAATTACAGGACACGGCCATCTTAGGAAACATATGCTAAGGATGGGCATATTTACCGGAGATCCTAAATGCAGAAAGTGTGGTCTGCAGGAGGAAACTGCTGAACACCTGATTTTTGAGTGTGAGAGACTTGAACAGGTAAGCTACAGAATCTTTGGGAAATTGACCAAAGGCCAAACCATCCCCCAGGAGAACATTGTCAAAAAGATCTCTAAGTTCATCGAGCTTATGGATCTTGACAAGGACAAATAGGGGTCTTCACATCCTTTAAGGTGGGAGCGCAAAAAGACCATGAGGCTGAAGTGCATTAGGTGTTTGGACCGCTCACATATGAATGAATGAATGAATGAAAGGGTAGTGTACTAAAGGTGTCGGCAGGAGATGTAGTAGGCTACTTGTTGAAGGAGAAAAAGTATGCGCTCTTTTTGAGATCTATAGAATTACCATAAATAGAATATTCAACACAAATTACCGTTCATTTTACGAAATGTCGTAGTCTGAGCAGGTCACCCTCGAGATAAATCGTCTCAGGGATGCTATCAAGAGGAAATATCAACAGATGCGGCACGAAGTGGATACAGAACGGTTTCTTGCGAAACAATACAAACAGATTATCAGTGAGCTGTCTAAAATAAAGGGGAGATTTGATGACGTAAAAACAGAGATCAAGGACGAACCAACGACCTTTGACGAACCCTTCCCAACTGCGGGGACTTTAGATACTCCTCCTCCTCATGGGCCTAGTTTTATCGAAACGGAAACAGTTGCAGAACCACCCGAAACTTTGACCGATTTATTGTCAACTCCGCAAGGCCGTAGCGAAACAGCGGAGTATGTTCACGAAACGTTCAAACATCCCCTTACACAAAAGTACATGCTTAAAATGATAACGGATACAGCTAAGATAAAGGCTGTAGATAACATTTACGGGCCGAGAATCAAAAACGAAGAGCTTATGGTCGGAGATAAAAACCTACAATTTTCCAATGAAGGGGAAATTACAATAGACGGTACTAACTATAAAGGGACGGTGGGACTGTACGAGTTACTAATTAAACGCTCGCCCAAAGTCGGTGTGTACACCAAAGCGGACTTGGCCGCTTACAAAGATATCTGCTTGAAAACAAATGCACACAAAAGACAATACGAACCGTGAGGCCCGATCAATCGTAACCCCAAGTCAGCTAAATACAATAGCATTATAAAAATTTGTTCCCACCCAATACGTATAGTGGAAAAGGCTACGCGTACTGGGACGATCCTAATGAATTGTGCGTTCGATTGAGACTTATTAGCGTCCAATGATGCAGGTCATACGGGTCATGCTAACGAGATCGCGTCAATCGTGGAAGAACTACGGGAAGCGGGGTTGATAAATGGTCTTGGTAACCGAAAAATGAGGTCATTGATAAGATGAGCGTCGACAAATTCGGACGTTACTCTGAGGCATCGGCTGCCCAAAAACAGGGTCCTAAAGGCGTGGGGTACAACCTTACGCCCGAGGGGCAATATGATATTCAGAATAAATTGCTGCGTAATGTAGGCGAACCTGTATCCGATCGCGATGCTGTCAACCTGAGTACTTTGGGGAAAAAGTGTTTAACGTTTGACGAGACGATTAAAAAGTACAACACTAAAGGTATCCCCTTGGGGGACTTTAGTACTCCAAAAGAGAAAGACGATGCGTAAGATGATCCTGTTCGAGGTGGTTGTGTTTCTCCTTCTCAAAACAGTTCTTTCAGATGA
Source organism: Philaenus spumarius (assembly GCA_018207615.1). Taxonomy (NCBI): domain Eukaryota; kingdom Metazoa; phylum Arthropoda; class Insecta; order Hemiptera; family Aphrophoridae; genus Philaenus; species Philaenus spumarius. Next base: position 64,707 of record JAGFPH010004999.1, on the reverse strand, counting down.
TCAAATTTTTTGCGGTTTTAACGAAACTGTCGATTCTCATGAGGCGACAGCTTCTTTTGGTTGGCGGAATACTACGATTTCATGGTACATGCAAGGTACATGGGAACATCAGTCCATTGTCGAGCTCGCATTTCAACTCTGGAGTAATAGTACCGTTTTACAATTTTACCGTGACAATCTGAACCCAAATATTTACATTTCCATGAGTGAAAAGACGCACGTGAAATTAGGAGTCGGTGTTAAGTGTCCTTTCGATTTCGATGGGACTGGAGGAGTTTTAGCGCATGTTGATACCCTACCCACTAAATCTCGTAAACAAGTTGAAATTCATTTCGACAATGACGAAGATTGGGATTTCAGTATGAACCTCCCGCCTATCGGCAAACAATCTTTCTATATGGTACTTCTTCACGAAATCGGTCACGCTTTAGGTCTTGGTTATTCTCCTGCACGTGGATCGACAATGTTTCGAATGGCATCTCGACCTGTCGGTATATCGGATATGTACCAGTTAAATATATTTGGTGACGCCATTCGCAATATACAGAATATATACGTACCAATAACAACGACTACTACAAACACTAGTACCACGCCAATTCCAACTACACCATCAGCTACTACCACTACTACTACTACCGCTAAGCCTACCTTAGCTACTGTACCCGACCTCTGTAATTTGAGAGGTAAAATTAACAAAATTCTAATTGGCGATAAGCACGTATTTTTATTTTATGAACAATATTTTTGGAAATTTCACTTGGAGGTTTCAAAACGAGAACCGTACACCGCCCCGAGATTAACTAGAGACTGGTTAAATTTCCTACCTCACGAATTTAACAATTGGCTGGTCTCTATCAGCAAGCCGATAGTAATATAGTCTTCTTAACAAACAGTCCTGTGTACACATTCGCTTATCCTAGTCTGCAAGTATTGCACGAGTACGGTATTGCCGACTGGTTGGGAAGAGGTAATGTTAAACAAATAAATGCCGTTTTTCGAAACCATCAAGGAGGTATCGATTTAGGAAACAATCGAAAACATCTTTTTCCACGATGACATTTACGTTTCGCGTTACGACGAATGCGCTCGTACTAGTATGTACATGGGTAGAGTCAGGGAGCTGTACGCAGGGTTACCGTCGACTGTAAAGGGAGGATTTCAGTATATCGATGGAAATGTATACTTTTTGGTGAGAATAACGTTTACGTCTAAAACGAGTTTGTCGGCTACGTTACACGAATAGAGGCGGATATTTTTGACGTATTACAGATCACTTGTATGAAAGAGAAGCGTCTCAAATATTTGTACTCTCTTGTGAAGGACGTGTTTTATTTTCCTACATAAACCACGGGTTAGTCTCGTCTTAGTTTAGTATACAAATGGCAAAGACACGGTCAACATTTGTCAGTCGCAATCGACGAGTTGTCAGGAAAGGACGTGGTCTTATTTCCAACGTATTGAGTGTCGGTGATAAAGTTTTGAATAAAGCTATAATGGTACAAAATACCATCACATAACCTCATCAGATTCAAACTCAAATTGTGAAATTTAAAAGGTACAAATTAAAGTATTTAGGCCTAGCCTCAAATGAAAGGTAAACAAACATAACAAACCTGTTCAGATGCCAATGTTAACATAACCTAATTTAGGCACATCTAAATCAAAAACGTACTAAACAAAGAACTACACCACACCAATAAAGACACACTGGAGATTATTTATATATATATTTAATATTTATTCAAAAGATAAACAAACACAACACCATTACAGTAATCCATGTAACAGAGAAACTGATGTTCCAATATGTAAACAGTCACCAACTATGGGCAAACACAAAGCAAGGCCTAGATTAAAATGAGTAACCGATCTATTATGTAACGATCTTATACTTCGAACACAAATAAAATTTACACTTTATTACCAAGATAGTAATGCAAAACATCCTGGAATTATTTATAATGTATTAATGTTATTGTAAATAAAACTGTATCAAAATTAGTAAACTAAGCAGATGTAAATAATAATCATGACCGGTAGCCTCGAACCCAGAGTCAATTTATTATGTCGGTTTAGAAATAAATTCTCTTTTAAGTACATAAACAATGTTTGTACACCAAATGCACAAACAAGTTATAAAAATAATTAAAGTATCAAATATTATCAAATATATAAAAAACTACAACAGAAAAGTGTAATACGGACTAGCATATAATCTCGAACCCAGAGGGATTAGCAAGCTGGGATGCGCGGTCAGGAAAACAGTTCAGTCTGCGCCGATCACACTAAGGAATGGAAAGGCAAGTTGCCGGAAGACATTTTGAATTTGTATAGGAGCAGAAAAGTGGACCCCGCGATGTTCAATTTGAAGAAGATAGCGTCGTTTTAGTCAGTTAGCGTCAGTTCGTTGCAAGCCTAAGTTGACTTTGTGTTTAGTCCAACTAATAGTAATAAAATTATTGGAAATAAGGATAATTCAGTGTGAAATTAAATAAATAGTGTGAACTTTATAATATCAGCTATCCATAACATTAAATTTAAAAGAGATAAAATAAAAATTGACTGCGTAAAAGTAACTTTTGTATTCAAATTGAAAGTGATAAATTCAGTGCCACCAACCAGAACTTGGTATATTCTGGACAGCTTATAATTCAACGTTTTTAATACACTTCTAAATTATCTGGACATCTTCAAAAATTAAATCAAATTATTAATTGAAAATTTTGTTATAAATTATGTTAAATTCATTCTCTAATGCGTACAAGTAAAATAAAGATTGCTCATGCTGCACGAGTTGCCTGACCCCGAGATCATACATTCTAAATATAATATAAACAAATCATTATTATGTGTATTCATGATTGTATATGCAAATCTCTGAGACAATTGATAAATAAGAGAAAGTGAATCTTGTTGCTCTACAAAAACGTATCTGCCTATTTTATTGTAATTTAGATCCAATAGAATATAATAGAATAAATTTAATAAGGATTATTATAAAGCTATCGATTTTCTACCTATAGAACTCCATTTACCCGGTTACAACTATTGTGGGCCCGGTACGAAATTAGCAAAGAGATTAGCACGATAAAGGTGTAAACTTGTTGGACGAGGCTTGTAAAGAGCACGATATAGCCTATAGTAAGTACAGAGATTCCGACAGACGTAGAGTTGCAGATAAAGCTTTAGCCGAAAGGGCTTGGAGTCAGGTTAAAGCGAGTAACGCATCCGTAGGCGAAAAAGCAGCTGCTTGGGCCGTAACAAACGCGATGAAATTAAAATCAAAAATCGGAAGTGGTAGGAGGAAGAAACGCAGGACAGGGAAAATGTCGATACAGCAGCTGTTACAACAACTCAAGGGTAAAGGTCTCTACTTGAAACCGTATAAGAAAGGAAGGGGTAAAAAGCGTTGTAGTAAAAAAAAAGCGTCCATAGAGTCGATCCCGATCAGACCGTTGACTAATATCGATTTGGAAAAATATGCCGTTAAATTTAAAATTCCGTATTTCAGGGGAGTTTACGTGAGAGATACACTCCCTTTGCGACCTTTGAAAAACGAGACGGCGATCGTGAATTTGGACAGTATAAGCGGCGAGGGAACGCATTTTGTGTGTTATAGAAAACGGAGAGCTAGTGTCGAGTACTTTGATAGTTTCGGAAATCTTAGACCACCCATAGAGTTGACACGGAATATCGGTCCAAACGCTTCAGTTCACTATAATTACAGACAACATCAGTCGGGCGACTCAGTCGTTTGCGGCCATTTGTGCTTAAAGTTTCTATCACAATGAGTATCTTGTTGTCCGGTAACAGTTCTACGCTCTCGTGCGATTTCTTTCCACCACTCGAACTCGGCGGAGTGTGGGAAATTGGTCTTACGTATACGTGAGTATACCTACAGGCACGTACAAAATCGAAGACATGGAAAGACTGATTGTAGCCGAACTAAAACCTAAAGGATTTGCATTTTCACTGAAACCCAATAACAACACGTTAAAAGCGGAGATTAAATGTTCGAAAGATGTTTATTTCGAGGACGGTTCGATTGGTCAATTACTAGGCTTTAAAAATGTTAAATTGGCGGCTAATACAAAACATGTGTTTAATACGTCTGTCAACATTATCAGAGTGAGTGTGATTCGTGTAGAATGCAGTATAGCGGCCGGTTCATTTCAAAATGTTACCGAATCCCACATTATGCACGAGTTCTACCCCCAGGTTCTCCCGGGCTACAAGATTGTGGAAACACCGTCAAATATAATATATTTGCCCGTCAGGGTGAAAACTGTTCATAGTGTGGCGGTGAGTCTGAGGGATCAGAACGGAGAGTTGATAGATTTTAGAGGCGAGGCAATTTCAGTGCGACTGCATTTAAGATGCCAGAATGGGACTCGTATTTAACGAGCGTCAATATAAACCGGCGGTCAGTACGCGTCAAAACTCGTTGGGGTTAGCACTGCGAAACATTCGTTTCCTCAGATCATTAGGATTCAAAATCATAAATGGAGCTGTTGGCAATCGATAGTGCTGCCGAGTACAATGACATCATCACCGGTATGGAATATCATTCGCATAGGCCTTACGCGCCTGCCACTTATGGTAATAACGACGAAATCCGTATACCTATTAATCAACAGGACGTGATTACGGTACCGTTTGAAAGTTTACTGTACATCAAGGGTACAATAAGCGGAAAAACAGCTGCTAATGCCGATGCGCCCGTAAAGTTGGTGAATAATGCGGTGGCGTTTTTGTTTGACGATATCCGATATGAAATCGCCGCAAACGAAGTGGACAGAACGAGAAACGTTGGAATTACGAGTACAATTAAGAACCTCTTGTCTCTGCGGGAAATTGAAAAGAATAAACTCGCGAATGTCGGTTGGTTGGGAGACGATGCAACACTCGATTCGGAGGCTTTTACAATCTCCGTGCCGTTGAAAATGCTTATGGGCTTTTTCGAAGACTACAAGAGAATTTTGGTGAACGTAAAACAGGAACTCATACTTTTACGCTCTTCGTCCGACTTGAACGCGATAATTAGTGAGAATGCTGCGACCGTAGATTTAAAAATAACCAACATACAGTGGAGAGTTCCCCATCTCACTGTGACCGATACCTATCGGTTGAAAATTTTTAAAATGATCGAACGCGATGTCGCCGTTCACGTCCCTTTTAGAAGCTGGGAGATTCACGAATTCCCTGCTCTTCCTCTATCGAAACAGATTTCCTGGACCGTAAAAACTTCTAACCAGATGGAAAAACCGCGTTACGTTATTCTAGCTTTTCAAACAGATAGGAAGATTAAAACTAAAAAGACGCTTCCTTGTTTGACCGCTGTGGGGTGGAAAATGTAAAACTTTACTTAAATTCACAGTATTTTCCCTACGACAGTATCCACGGGGACGTTTCGACCATGTACGAGATGTATTCTAGGTTTCAACAGTCTTACTATCTTCGCGAGTCGTCTCCTTGCATGGATCTCGCCACGTTCAAGGGCAAAGCCCCGATTTTTGTCGACTGTTCCAAACAAGATGATTCTATAAAATCTGGCCCCGTCGACGTTAGACTTGAAATAGAGGCTTCCGACAATATTCCCGCCAACACCACAGCCTATTGTCTCATTCTACACGATTCGCATATAGTGTACAATCTTCTTTCCGGTACGGTTAAGAAAATGGTCTAGGCTCAGTCGTGTTCATGGAGTCTAAGAGGATGGACGTGGAGCGGGCTCCTACTAAATATCCACCTTACCTACCTTTGGGCATCTTTTTGAAATCCGTACATTTCCTAAACGCAGAGTGCACAAAATTTGTAGCGACAGGTTTATTTCAGCTTACAGGCTACGGCAATGGACTATTGCTTCAAGCGGGTAAAAAATTTGTTTTCTTTACACACGAAGTGTTTAACGAAATACTAGTTCGTATTAAAGAAATATCGGCTGCCGTAATGGATAAGGGTACGCACAATTTCAAATTATGTACTGGTGATTTTAAAGTAAAAACAATGTTTGGTAAACGATACGTTCTATTGTACGATGGTCAACATATGATGACCTTGAGCGATGCAGAGAGATCGTTATTTGTAGACAGTATTCCGTTAGTTTCACGTCGTATTAATGAACTATTTTATATCGAGGGTGACTTACGCGATTACATCAGTGAGTGTTTGACCAACGACGAACTCGTTTCTAGCACACTCCCTGAAGCGGACAAACTGTACGATGAAATCGTCCTGTTTTAAAAGATACGTTTGCTGCAGTGGTTGAATTTTACGGTTTCCGAGATAATGAAAACAGATATATAGTCAAAGAGTTTGCTATAGTTAGTGATGACTTTGAAAGCGTCACTGTTTTCAAACCACCCTATAAATTTTAAAGCTCAGGGGGTAGCTCGTTATTTGCAAAAGCACTATCATCTTCTCGGATGGGATGATGGTAGTGTCCCATATGAAGAGGAAACTATACGTATTTTGTGCGAACCGTTCTCCACAATTTTCACAAAAGGAATGGAAAAAGCTCAGTTTTTGAGACGGTATCATCCTTGTGTGGATGAATTACCAGAGGAGGAAAAATACTCCTACTGTACATATTCAATGCATATTGCCCCAGCACTTTTAATACAATAGTAAATGTGCTTTAAAAAGTGCTAAATATTTTTACGTTTGCTCCTTGCTTAGTGTGTGTGTGTGTGAGTGTGTGTGCAATGGTCACTGGCGTAAAGTTAATTCTTTCCTAAACCATAATGGTCACACGAAATCGTCACTGGTGTTGAAGTTAATTCTTTCCTAAACCATAATGGTCACACGAAATGGTCACTGGCGTAAAGTTAATTCTTTCTTAAACCATAATGGTCACACGAAATCGTCACTGGTGTTGAAGTTAATTCTTCCCTAAACGTACATAGAGTCCCTGGCGAGGAATTAATTTCCCCCTAAACTATACAGTAAGGAGTAAATTGTAAAAAAAATACAAAATAATAAAAAAATACAAAATTCAAAAATATATTGGGAGACTACATTTTGTAATGGAATGGTAGTCACCGGAAGTAGCGATGGGTTGGGGCTACTTCCTTAAGGGGTGAACATTCTGTTCCCTCCGGATTGTACTGTGGGCCTCGGAAACGGCTTCACCGTACGAGTGACGGTTCCAACCCCGTGCAAACACAGAGGACAATCATAAATAAGAAGGAGCCGACGGAGTATTCTTCATTCTCTACTTGACTTCCAACGAGTAATCATGGGTATTGACGCAGGTGTCTCAATTTGTTTCTACAAAGAAAATAAATTAATTGAATAAGTTTATTTAGATTATTATAAATTTAGAAAAAGCTCGGAGGTATTCGATGTGAGCGATACGGATAGTATCAAAGTTTCATTTAGTTCTGAATACGATTCCGACTCTTCTGAATCCAAATATAGCGATGCAAACATGAACGAGGCGAGCGACTCTGAAGGGATAGTTTCCCCCTAGACGAAACGAGCGACTCTGAAGGGATAGTTTCCTCCTTGGACGAAGCGAGCGACTCTGAAAGGTTAGTTTCCCCCTCCACACACCAAATGTACAGTGTCAACCACACTCTGTGTGTGTGTGTGTGCATATATATAATAGCATCCGAATCGTATTAACTTTAGTTTCTGTTTAGGTTACATCATGGCCCCAGTGAAGCGAACTCCCTCAGCTACGAAAAAGAGGAAGACAAGAATTCAGAGGTCATTTAAGTCGTTTTTGGATCGAGCTATTCAACAGCTTTCATGGTGAGTAAATGCAAATATATAATGTCGTTGTGTTAAAGCACGGGGTTCCATCAAGGTTCGTTACCTGCCACCCTCAATGGTGTTTTATAAGCCCATTCTTAACCTTTTATTTGACACTTGGCTACGCCTTCAGATCCAGTTAAAATATTACTTTTTGAAAAAAATATTTTTACATTCTTCAAAACATTACTATAAATAGTAAATGTAACTTTTGTTCATTTTGTTCGAAATAAACCAGTTTTTTTTTTAATGAATAGCAATGAAAATACTTTTTACAGTAAATATGCAAGCAAACAGTTGCTCAACTTCAGAGAGAGAGAAAAAAACATTCCACAGCCAATATAATCTGTCACTGGTTTCTAAACTGATTTAACAGTTAGAGACCGAACACCACATATTCTACACTGTTTAAAATATAGAAATCATACTAAAACGGACGAAAGAGTGCGCAAAAGGTTAATAAGTTTTTTTTTCAGTGATGTTCGAGAGAGAAGTGAAACAATTCAGTCGAAGGGGTTTGGTGCTATTTCACTAGTACTGTCTGCAGAGATCCGTGGGATAACTCGGGCACCATCATTGGAATCTATAAGCTCTCCGATTTCATCTCCTATAAGAAGAAAGTGGAATCATTTATGGTGGCCGAAATAACCATCGGTCAATATTAACACCGCAATCGAACCAACCGAGGATTTTGAACCGAACCCTGCACCTTTTATCTCTGCCAAGTCGGAGCTTGAGGGCTTGTCAGTCTCCCAAGAAGAATGGGACGATGCACCGGAGCTCTCTAGGAAAATTTCCTCATCGGCTGAAGATTTGCTTTTAAATATGTCACAGGAAGACATTGACTTTATATAAAAAATGTTGAAATAGTTTTTAATAAATATATATAAAAAAGGTGTATGTTTATTTTCCAGGCTCAATCATTAGATATATATAAGTTAGTAGACGGATTATTCCCCATTCTGTACCGAGCTATTGTTAGGTAAACGTCAGAGTGTTCAATAACGTATAGGAGACAACTCGCTGACAATGGATGGCGATAGAAAGAATTTTGTAACAGTAGTTATCGAAGTGTGTGAAAAGTCTACATTGTTTTATAATAATCCTGTACTGTAGTACAGCTGTACAAGTAGAAGCAAACGGTAGCAATCTGATATCAGTAAAACTAAAAAGTAACTCATACATGCAATAAGGAAATACATTTTGACAAAAATGTACAACCCATTATAGTCGCTGCTAATGCTTCTTTAACGACATATAATTTATCTTTTGAAAAATACAAAGATTATTCGACTAGATTGGCTTCGTATTACAACAGTCCTGAACTTTTAAAATCAAAATCTCAACAGTTTAGCGAGTCTGGATTCTTTTACACAGGCAATAAGGATGAAACTATTTGTTTTTGCTGCGGTGGAGGTTTAAAAGATTGGGAAGAACATGAAGATCCTTGGATCGAACACACGAAATGTTCCACAAGTGCGTGTTTGTTTTGTTAACTAGAGGAAAAGAGTTTGTCAATATGGTTAACGGCAAGGTCAGTGTGCAACCGCAAAATCATACTATGTCAACAACGGAGTGTAAAATTTGCTTATCAGCTGAAGTTCAAGTGGTTTTCTATCCATGCAAACATTTAATATCTTGTGCTTCATGCGCCCTTTGTTGTACGCATTGTGGTGTATGTAGGAAGCGAATAGAAAATTTTTCAAGAGTGTTTTTGTCTTAGCAAACATTATTCTACGTTGACAGTTCGGTAAACCCTTATTTGTCTAGGTGTAACACAGTTCCTAACAATATGTTAATTCGTCATAGGTCTGTGCAATGCCGCCTCAATGTCACCACAACCACGATGGCGTCACAACAACAACAACTCGGTGCAAAAACTCTAACAACTGGGAAGGCCTACACGAACTGAAAGATCTGTTTATCGGCCGAATGGATTTCTAACCATGCAAACAACAATAGCCTAACAAAGAAATAAAATGTAAATACATAAATTGTAACACTAACGTCCATGTCACAGAGAAAATATAAAATAAGAAATAATCAGCTGTTTCCTATAGTGACTAAAGACACAGAGGTTTGGTCTAAATGAATAATGACGCAATACTTAAATAATATTAACCATTTTAATTTTTATATATACATTTCTAGATGACGCAAAATAATTACAGTAGAATCATTTTTTTTTATAAATAAATAATAGCATATAAAAGCAGACTATAAAAGAAGGTAATGTAAAAGCAGACTTAAAAAACATATTAATATGTGAACGTATGTAGGGTGTGAGAGTTGTATAAAAACTTTGTTTCAATGAGTGGTGCGTTATAAGCGAACAATATAAAGCGGCAGTTGAAATTATGAACAGTTTAATAAATGAGAAATAGCAACAGGACATAACACAATTCAATATGTATCGAGATCTTAATATGATAATGTATGCAGTGATCATGGAAGCAATAAGAAAGAGAGAGAGGAAAACAACTTGCGTACGTGACACGAGACAGGTTCTCAGCGAGAGGGTACGCGACGGTACGTTCTAGAAAGACTAAAACTTCTACAAAGATGGCGATATAGTTCATGTGTGTTGCATAAAGCCGGCGAATATTATTACAAGAAAAATGTAGTTTTCGTTGTAAAATAGTGACAATTTTGGTCTCAATGTGAAGTAGATGTACTTTAGAGTTGGAGTGATTGAAGGAATTAGAACTGATCATGTAAATTGGCTGTTTCTCGACTGATAACTTTTCGATGTGCCTTGGCGGGACTAGCGTGGGGTAGGCTTCAGAAGTGAATTGTATTTACGACAAAAATCCTAGGTAAAGAACAGTGCGACGAATGTAACAAGTGAAACTGTAAGTAATAATGGCCATAGGACATATTTTTAGTCTGCAAATATAAAATTTTTCATTTTATTAAAAAACTAACTTCTTTTGATTTCTATTGCGTCATAACTTAAAATATGGACGATGAAACTTTGTATAACTGTAAATAGTTTTTTTGATTTGTCTATATATTTATATCATTATGTCAATGTTTTTTAATTGTTGTAAATATTCATTTTTAATCATGTTTGAGTAAATAATAGTTGTCTTGCTGCAATGCCTTGAATTTCTTTATATAGCCACGAATGTCCATTTAGCCAGTACTTTAATAGCCAGGTATTCACCCCTGAGAAAATAAAATTAATTAACAAATATTTCTCAGTGATTAGTAATTACAAGTAAATATATGCAGACTGAGCATAAGTGAGGTTATATGTGGATTATCGTAAATATTATGATCATTATTTTATAGTAGTATTGTGGGAATTTAAGTAAGGTGAATTTAAGTAAGGTGAATTATAGTAAGGTGAGTTGAAGTAAGGTGAAATATATGATATTGTTCTACGTTGAAGTTGGGAGAAAGGTGTTATGGAGAGTTTAGGTGGGTGATGATTTATTATTATTGAAGTAAGGCAATAGGCCTAGGAGGTATATAAGTGATTTTGGGTATTACATGAGCGACGACTTTTGTTTTTAAGGTGAATAAGTGAAGGAGGTGATGGAGAGATATTGATAATTATTAGATAATCCACATATAGCATTTTTATTTTGATTTAAAACATTTTTTTTAATTTTTGAATTTTTTACCGAACCCCATTTTTTTTTACACAGTATAACTTTATTTATTTATTTATTTATTTTTAATTTTGCAACGCCTATCGTTGCAAAATGGCTTTCCCAACGTGGGGCTGAATAGCGAAAGAAGCCTAATTTTTATATTTTGTAACGCTTATCGTTGCAAAATCTATCAATAAATTGTATTTATCCTTATACCGCCTTTCATTAACCTATTTTCCTTTTTAAGTTAAGTATAAATACGTTATATAAGTGTATACGATCAAATATTGTATCTAATTATTACTGTAAAGCTAACACTAAAAACACATGGAATTCAATAATAGTACTTACGATTAGCTCCAGATACGCTTACAGCTAACACTGAAATAAACATAAAGTTAAAACGTACACCAGTGTATATATAGGTTTTAATTACCCCAGTCGGATAAACTAACATTATTGTAGCTTGTCAAGTTCGGCCATGCAAAAATATGAACGTCCTATCTCATGTCAAGTTCGGCCATGCGATATAAGTACATCCCGCCTCATGCGTGTTAATTAACACAGTCTATCTCGACCGGATGCGATAAGAGTGCCTGGCACATATTAATATCAGCATGAGTACATGTTCTGAACGGATGCGTTAAGAATGTATTGAGGTAACTTTAGGTCAGGTTAATCACTCTATTGTCTACACGGCCTCGTTCTTAGAGTACTTTATGTTAGAGATAATTACGGACTAATGAGTCTTTCATGTAAAACTATCTACCGTGACCTCTCGCTTCGTAAGTCTAAGGTTATTTCGCATAGCACCTGACAGGCCGACTATAACATTCAAATCTCCTAATTTCTTCTAAGTGCCCTTCGGTCGGCGAAGTTAACAAGAATCTTCGAACTATCTGACAGCGCTTTCTGGTAGAGGATCAACGGACGGTAACTATAACATTTAAATTTCTTCTAAGTGCTCTTCGGTCGAATTCAGGGACGATTGGTAGAAACAGTCATATAATGTATATCGCAAACACACTATAACACCTTAAAGGTCGATGACAAATGTTAAACGACGAATGTTAAACTTAAATCTCCTTAAAGTGCCCTTCGGTCAGATTCGGTAATGTTCGGCGTTGAGCCTTCGGTCGGACATTGGTTATATAATGTGTTTTACCTTATATCACACAAAGCTCGGTCGAATCCAGTTAGGATCGTTTTTAGTCATATAATGTGTTTTTATACCATATCCCAAGCACACTATATTCACCCGAGTGCGCTATAACACTCTCGTCCGAGGTCGATGACAAATGTTAAACTCAAATACCCGCACTGGATAGTTACTTCTCAACAGAGCCGGCGTAGCCTAATCGGCAGTGTCGCGGACCCTGGGTCATGGTGGTGCCCGGTTCGGCACTCGGAGACGTCCAAACTTTTTTCAAAGCATTAAATATTTATTATTAGAAAAAAAGATGGCTGCCAAAAAATGGCGGCCCGAAAATTCCCTCCAACAAAAAAAAAAGATGGCGGCACAAAATGGCTGACACAAAATGGCGACACAAAAAAAATGGCTGACAAAAAATGGTGAACCAAATGTGGGTGTGGGTGGGGCTCAAACAAAATGGCGGTGGGGCGGGGCTTGTCACGTGACCAAATGCGGCTCTCTGATTGGTTTTACGGTAGGTATCCTACACTCTACTAATAGAGTTAATACCAGGAAGCATCTTACCGGCCACCAGCGCTTATCAGTTACGGCAATTTGTCCCTATATCGTCCAACAGTACGAGTTTAAAACTCAACGCAAGTAGCACGTGCTAATGATTTCCACACCGTCGACGTTAAATGTTAATTTTTATATATGTTCAATGTACATTGTAGTGTCTTTTGTATATGTATGTAGTGGTTTAATTTATTGGTTATAACAACGTTCCGAGTGCGCGAACCACATCATTTGAAAATGACTGAATGAATAGTAGAAACGGCCGTCATAGATTGACGAAAAAAACAAGGATTTACGACAGCTTCCAAGAAAGAAAAAAAATTTTTATTTAAACAAATTCTTACAGATATTATGGCATTTTAACCATAAAATATTTTGTTTCACACCATTTGCAAGGTTTTTATTAGTTTATCGTTTGTTTCATACAATATTACTTTCCAATAAACAAATCCTCAGAGTGGTTTAAATTCTACCAAGAAGCATTTATTTATACTTAATAATACTATGATAATGTAAATATAGGGTTATAACAGCGAAGATCCTGATTATTGTAGGCTATTTAAAAAAATATACCACACCTATATGTATGTCTGCCAGAACATCAGCAATAATATCAATATTCAAATCTTCCAAGTAATTGTTGCCTCCAAGATTAGCTTTCTTTCCGAGATAGCGGTACAGAGGCGTAGACTGTGTATACTGTTTTCCATCAATTTCCAAAATGGGTACTTTTCCAAATGGCGCACCTGTTGAAAAAAAGAGTAAAAAGTACTCACAAAATAAAAAGAACATTTCTAAGAGTAAGAATCACATTTATGTGATGATAAGTGTACAAAATACAAAAAAAAATATAATATAGCTACTTACTTGGTTTTAATATGGGCCAGTCATCGTTTGTAATGCCCATACGATGATCTTCGAAATCTTGACCAAGGTATAAAAAAAGAAACCTGAGTGGCTCAGCAAGACCTCTTCCATCAAAATAGGTTAACTTGTACTTTGAAGGCATAATATAGTCTAAAGATTCTATAACATAAAATAGGTAAAGGTAAAAACTAATAACTATGGTTGATAACAACATTTTTTAGATAAACTATCGGCGCAAACTTTCTACACGACCCTATGCCAACAGAAATGGAAGAATAAAAAGAAAAAACTACCTGAAGTTCAAATTTATAGTTTTTAATCACAGTATGTTTACCTATATTCAACATTTAACAGTAGAATATAAAACAAGTTTGTTGTCTGCCAAGGGTCATATAGTAAATTTATGCCCAACTACCTTACTACTACAGTAGGTAGTAGGCCTACTTAAGTTAAAACGTATAGCCTTCTATATTATTATATGGTTTGGCACACTTTTACTATTCGACCATTAGGCTAAAGCCGGTTCTACACGATGCTACGAACGTTTGCTCAATGTTGGACCAAACGTTTGAGACAAGTAAGTTCGACAGATGGTACAGCGAATGTTCCTGCTACACGGTGAACCGAATGTTTGATCCAATATTTAAGAAAACAGTTTGGTTCAAATGTTTGTCTAATTGCAAAAATGGACGAGGATGACACTCTATAATAATAATTTATATCTTTTAATTGTACACATTTAACATCATATTTAGGCAGGCCTAAATAAAATTTGATTTTAAAATAGTAAATTTTTTAAATTATATTTTTTAAATGTATAGTATCTAATTATCGGTAATCTGTTTTTGATTTTTCACGGGAACTTACTAGTAAGAAATCGGCAATCTGTCTGTGATATTTACTGGAATTTACTAGTATCAAGTACGAAATATAAAGTGTAGCCTACTTAGGCCATCAGCTGTGAAAATTTAAATGAATAATATTACTGATTAAAAACTAAACACAAAGATAAAGATAAACAAGACGGGTCTTTGGTGTAAATAGAGAGTAAATAGTGCTTCATATGAACGAGTCGTGTAGCCGTTGAGTCGAACCAACGAATATTTTCCTTCAAACATTGGAGGCATCCCTATGACTCGGTGCAAGAATACCGACATCGGCCGGAACATGGTCAAATGCGAACATTCGACGCTCGCCATTGGAAGCTCGTAGGTTTGAACAACGGCCACACGATGTGACGAACCATCACACTTCCAACGTTGGAAGGTGTTCGTAGCATCGTGTAGAACCGGCTTAACCTATGGCAACAGAAATGCAAGAATAAAAAAACCTAAAAGGTTCTAACCTATAGTATTTAGTCACCTGTATTCAACATTTAACAGTAGGCTAGAATGTAGCCTAAAACAACGTTGTTATGTGCAAAAATATTAGGCTAGGGTCAAATTAAATAGTAAAAATAGTAAAGTACTTACGCCTATAGTAAACCTATTAAAATAGATTTTAAATTCCAAAAATTTGCTTGTAGCCTACCTATTAAAATGTACAAAACATGTAATCCATAAAATTATTTTTTGAATGTAGGTCTAAATGTAATATATATTTTTGTAAAGAAATGCTTCTTGGAAAAAATTTGTTTTAAATAGGTACGGTTATGCGTAAAAAGTTAATACAAATTACTTTGTTCGGAAAAAGTTAATACAAATTATTTGTTCCGAAAATCCCGACTAGAAGTTGGTCCTTGAACAAACATAACAAGGTAGGCCTACCTTATTTTGTTGTGTTTTGAAAGGTAGACCTACTTTACTTAGGCCTGGAGGGCCAACCGGCCAACTCGGGCAGCTTAAAATAATATGGTAGGTACTTACCAAGTACTCAAGTAGATTAGAATTACATTTGAATCAAGTTCGCTGTAAATTTTCATTCGGTCTTACCATTTACTTTGCAAATAATTAGGGTAGCAGAGACCGGATATATTATTAATAACAACCAGAGATAATAATACCAAGAGGAGATAGGCAACTCAATGTTATAAGTTGAAACTATCTTCAGCGCTTCTGGTGGAATCGTAGTGGACTAAAAATTGAAACTGTAACATGGAACACGTTTCCCTATATTAGTTATCCCACCCTGATAACAACTACACTACTTTCGTACTTTTATATCACTGTTAGTTAGTTTGATTTTGTGTCTTATCTCTTCAATGCAATTTGTGCAATAATTACTACAATAATAATAATTCGACCACGCAGCTGGACCGCTGACGTGAGTTGAGCAAATTTCCAAAATTAAGTTTATATGCCTATGTTTTAGGGTTTCAACCAACAATTTGAGAAATAGGTCTACTGACTAAGGTGTTGAACAGCTGTTTGTGTGTACGCAATAAATTAGTAGAGTTTGTTTGCGCCTAGTGGCCTCGCGAGTTTGCGCCACTTGGCTTTGAACTGGGTACTTTTATAGTATTTTACGTTTTGGTCGATTTTGGGGGAACCAAGCGAGCTATAAGGTCGCGTAAAAAAACAAAATGTGCAGAATAACATCCTACATTTATATTTTTAGAAAAAACTTAAAAAAAGTTTTATTCTCGTAGTAAAAATGTCAAAAAATAGTTACTTCCGGTCAAAAAACGTACTTCCTGTGGTTGCATTTTTTTGGCTAACAAACTCGTCCGAGTGACGTAGACAACAACATGTGTACCAAATTTGAATCAAATCGGACTTAAAATGCGGCCGCTAGAGTGCGAACACATATATACATATATATATATACATATATATATATACATATATATATATATATATATATATATATACTTATATATATATATGAATTTTAATGACACCCCAAAACGTGTTCTGGGGACCATGATCGGTGCTCATTTGCTACTCCCGACCTTGGGTCTCACCATAAGGGCCACTGCAATAGCTCAATTTTCCTATGGAAATTCGCTAATAATAGCCTATTCTATCATTGTATTTGGATAACCTAATAGAACTCCGATCCAATGCAATATTTTGTTCCACTGGAAATTCGACTTTTTTGGCGCTATCTATTGGGAAAACGATGGAAGCTGTTTGAGGTTTGAGACACCAATGCTACCAATGCTTTCTCCCTAGCGCTACCTCGCGGCGCGATCATGTACTATTTTCGCGACAACCTTTTTTCCGGAACACAGTCCCCGTATGGATGCAAGATCTATTTATTATTCATGATCTATGATTCTATTGATTTGGAAATGAAAATGATTTAGGCTAGGGACACACTATCCGAGAGATCGCCCGGACGGGTTTTACCCGGAACCGGGTTCGAGTGGTGATACGTAGGGAGGCATGAGGCAGAACACACTACGCCCGGACGATAGTTTGCCCGGACGGGTCTCGGAAGTACGTCCGGGTATTCTCTACTCGCTCGGCCGAGAGTTAGCCCGTCCGAGTCTCGGATCAAGTAGAGAAGCATTGTGTCTTATGACAAAGAACACACTAGACGGTCAATCACCCGGGACTCGGAAAGAGAACGGAGCCATTCAGCCGTAGGGCAGTCTTGTTTCAACCGTAGACAAGTTTACAACTGTGGCTGAAATATTTTGAGAATTGAATTAACGGAATGTCGTCGTCTTTATATATTGATATTGTTCATTTCTTTGGTCCAAGAGAGGCCAGTAGACTACTGTGGGACCGGACTTTTGAAGAATACACAGATAAAAACCAATCAAGAGAGGCATGGAAAAGTGTTTATTGTTTGTTGAAACCAACATTCACAGTGACGAGTGGTATATCGTACAGTGAGCAGTGGCTGTGTTTTATAAATCTTATTGTTTTGAAGTTTTTACTTTTCTTTTTTAAAAAAAAGTAGTAATATATGTGTGTTAATAGTAAACTAACAAGGGTAATGTAGAATTATATAACTAACAACTTTTACTATTACGTTAGAATCTCATAGAATAAAATTGTCTATTTTACTCGTAGAGATAGGCCTTATACCTCATTTTTAGACGAGTTAAAACAATAATTAATTTTTTCGGCTGGACCTGATTTTTCAGGTCTAGCCATGGATAAATCAATGGTAGTCAAACTTCCATTGGATAAAATAGTTAAAGATTCAGTGTTAGAAACAGAAAGAGCTGTTCAAAGTATACTAAACGAAAACGAAAATAATTCGGGCATACATGATCAGGAAAATCAAAATAGTAATAATAAAAGAAAGAATAACAGCCCTTTAGACGAAAACAGTCCAAAAACTAAAATTTTCAATCTTGATAGACCTAATACTAGCGAAAGAACTAATATTATGCCTAATCAAAGAAGGTACAGTCATTATCATGATGGCCCTTTTGAGGTTATGGCTATATCCAAAAGTAAAGATAAAATTAATCCTTTCAAAGTAGGAAAAATTATTCAGACATTTGGAAATGAGGTAGAAAGAATAATTCGAAAAGGTAGGAACATTTCCATCATATGCAAGACTAGGCAGGGAGCAAATAACTTGCTCATTTCAAATTTATCAGAAAATTTCAACATCTTTATACCTACTAATAAATATCAAACTGTAGGCGTAGTATACATTGAATCTGAGATAGAAGTTCAAGAAATAATAAATGATGCCGAAAGTCAGTTCCCCATTTTAAATGCAATAAGAATTAAAAAGAAAGGCCACAATGGCCTACAAAATACAAATTTTGTAAAAATTATTTTCGAAGGAAAGGAACTTCCTGAAGAAATCAAGTTAAACTATGTTATAATGCCGGTCAATAGATTCATATTACCAGTCCGACAGTGTTTCCAATGTTTTTCATACGGACATGTTGGCAACTCCCCGTGCAAAAATGATAAACTCTGCATAAATTGCGGCGAGAAAGCACATTTAAATGAAGGTGCTTTATGTGACAAAGTCCCAAAATGCATACACTGCAAAGGACATCATAGATCAATTAATAAAGATTGTCCAGAATTTGAGCGGCAAAAAAAATAAAACTACGAATGAGCCATTTTAACGAAGATTATTTCACTGCAGCATCATTATATCCAATCAATTATGGTCCAAAAAAGCATTTAACTTACAAAAAAAATTATGCTGAAATGACAAAGTACATTGACACTGATAACCATACAGCCTTCCCAAAATTGTCAGTAACTAATAGTAGGCCATTAAGACAAGATCAAGTTTCATTATCCTCAGAGAGTTACACCTCAGAAAATAGGTACCAGCAGTTAATAACACTAGAGTCAGACAAGGAAAGCAGTAATACTAACACAAATTACAAACCAGACTTAAGAAATCCAAACAAAAAGCATTTTTATGATAAAAAGAATACGCATACTGTAGGCCTACCTAAAAGACCCCTAATACACACTAAATCACCTACAACAAGCAGCTCAAACATAAAATCAACACAAATGAGAACAAAAATAACAGATAGGGATCAATTGTTAAAACAATTAAATGATGCTATCCTAAAATGCACAAACATGTTTAATAAAAGTACACCGGTAGGTTCCAACATTAATATGGATAAAAAAATTAAAAAACTAATAGAAGACATTCAAAATGTAGTCGCAAAAACAGTTAAGGAAGATCAATCAAATCATTCTAGGCTAGAGGATGGTAATTGTCAGAAATGACAAGACCAAAGCGACAAAGTAAAATAGATATAATTAGGCTTTATTATAACATAAAATTTAATTCTTTATATATATAGGTAATGATAAACCAAAAAAATAGTATAAATAACTTAAAATTGTTACAATGGAATGCTCAGTCAATCAAACCCAAATGGGGGGGAGTTACAGCATTTTCTTCATAAAGAAAAAATTCATATAGCGGTAATACAAGAGACATGGCTTACAGATAGACATGTTGATAAAATTAGATGTACAAATTATACAGTCTTAAACAAAAATCGCACAGATGGTTATGGAGGCATAGCCCTAATAATACATCAGTCAATTATTTGGAAAGAAGTAGACTTAATTATACCAGTAGACAAAACATTAAATGGTTCCCTACAAATACAAGCAATACAGATTCTAAATTTTACATCACCCATTTACCTATATAACTTATATTGCGTCAAAGCAAACCTTGATCCAAACATATGGCAGGAATACATTTTTTCTCTAGACTTAGGTCTGTCAATTTTGTGCGGAGATTTTAATGCACATCATCCGTACTGGAACAGTAAGAAACCAGATTCAAGAGGAAACCAAATTTTCAATGCATACAATCATTCAAATTTCATAATGTTAAACAACAAATCTTTTACAACCACACCCAGTCTCTATAGACAACAGGCCATCTTAGATTTGTCATTTGCAACACCACCACTTCAAGTCTTACTAGATACTTGGGAAGTTTTAAAAGACTCAATGGGAAGTATACATTTTCCAATAATAATAGACTTTATTACTAGCGACATAAACCCAGCAAACCAAAGAAATCACACATTAAACAATAACTTTCATAGAATGCAACAACACATTAATTACAAACATGCCAATTGGAATAAATTCAAAACAGAAATAGAAAATCAATTTAAAAAAGTCAAATTAGAACAAATAACTCCAGAAATTTACCAGAACATTGTAGACAAGTCACTAGAGAAAGCAGTTCCAAAACCAAAAACATTAACAAATTTCGAATATTTATAGCAAACTTAATTTTAAGCCCAAACCTTGGTGGAACATTGAATGCTCCAAGGCAATAGCTGAAAGAAGACTCAGTCTAAAGAGATTCACATTAAACATGACCCCCAGAAACTTTTACTTGTATCAAAATGCACAAAAAAACGCTAAGCAGGTTATAACAAAAGCAAAAATAGAGGGATGGCAAAATTTATGTAGTAACATAGCAGGCAAAACTAGCGCACAAGCATGGAAGCTAATCAAAGTATTTAAAAATAAAACACATAACACAGAAAGACACTATCTACAACATAACTCTGAATTAGGGTATGGCTTCCTAAAGAATATAGCACCTGATTATGTTCCAAACATAACAGAACTACAGACACCAATTATAAATACATATACAATACACACGTTAGAAAGAGATTTTTCACTAGTCGAACTTAGTATATCAATAAAGTCCAAAACTAAGATCACAGCCCCTGGCATAGATGGTGTTAATTATAAAATTATAAAAGAATTGCCAAACATAGCTTTAATTAATCTGCTTAATATATATAACAAAATATGGAACGGGCAGGATATACCAGAAATGTGGAAACAACTTAAAATCATTGGCATATTAAAACCAAACAAAGACAAAGAAAACCCTGAATCATACAGGCCTATATCATTAATTCCATGTTTTGTTAAAATTTTAAACACAATGATTAAGAACAGACTACAATGGCTAGTAGAAAAAGAAAACATAGTACCACCTACTCAGTATGCTTATAGAAAAAATAAGGGATGTGCGGACTACCTATTGCATTTCATCACGGACATACAAATAGCGCTCACAAGGGATAAGACGACCATAGCCGCGTCTATGGACATAACTGGGGCGTATGATAAGGTAATTATCCCCATTCTAATTACTAAAATGTTTAAATTAGGTATTCCTGCTAAGTTTTGTATATATTGCCACAAATTTTTGAGTCATAGGAAAATTATCTTTTTCGGAAAAGAAAACTATAGCAGAATTGTTTTTAAGGGACTTCCACAAGGAAGTGTATTAAGTCCACTGCTTTTCTCTATTTACACAGCTGAAATAGCAAAACTACTGCCAAGACAAATACATTATCTACAATATGCAGATGATTTTCTCATTTATATCACTTACAAAAAAGATATAGATATCAGAAACAGATTTCAACAAACAGTTATAAATATAGATAGGGCTATGATAGGACTTGGGTTGGAGTTCAACCCCGATAAATGTAAGATAATAATTTTTACAAGAAAAAGAAAAATAGAAAATAGTTTTAACTTATCATTAAAGGGAAAAGAAATGTCAATAGTAGATTGCCACAAGATTTTAGGCATATATATTGATAAAAAAATTAATTTTGATAAACATATTAAAGAATTAATTAGACAATGCCATAAAGACATTGACATTATAAAGTCCCTGGCTTGCGGAAGAAGAGGTGCGCAACCTCATTTTTTAATAAACGTTTATAAATCACTAATTAGGTCTAGGCTGGATTATTGTTGTTTTATTTTTGGGCAACTTTCTAAAGCTCGGACACATCAATTACAATATATACAGAATCAAGCGCTAAGAATAGCTATGGGCGCCTTTAAAACAACACCAATAATAGCTCTTCAGACTGAAGCAAATGTATGTCCCATAAATATAAGACAAAGTTTTCTGACAAGTAAACTTGTACAGAAAGTTATGAACGATGCTACTCACCCGGTCTATTTGAATTTATTGGAATTGAATATGTTAGTAGATCACCATCCATACTGGGAAAAAAAACCCCTACGTACATAAAATCATTAAATTATGGAATAGGGTTGGAATTAATTGACACAAAAAACACATTAACAAAAGACAAAACCACAGACCTGGATATACCATTGGTTTTAACAAACTTAAATCTAAAATGCAATAATGCACTTGGAAACATTGATTCACAAAAAGCTCAAACAAATCATAGCCAATTCCAGCAAGAATTTTTAAATACAGTAAAAAACTCTTATTCCAATTATTTGCAAATTTTCACCGATGGGTCCAAAAATAATAATGGAATAGGAGCTGCTGTTTATTGTCCAGCTAAATATACACAATTACAATTTAAATTAGGGAAACATATGTCAAGCTACACAGCCGAGCTTTAAGCTATTTACAAAGCCTTACAGTACACCGGTAGCTTAGAAGAAACCAAAATATTAATATGCACAGACTCTAAATCTTCAATTGAAGTAATTGAAAATAGTAGGTTTTCTTTCTTAGAAGAAGGTCTCAACATAAAAATTATCAAAGAAATCTTAAAACAAAATAAAGAAATAGTATTACAATGGGTACCCAGTCATGTAGGTATAAGGAATAATGAATATGTGGACAAATTAGCTTATGAAGCAACTAGGAATGGAACTCCAATTTTTGATTTAATCATACCAAAAAATGATTCAACATCCGCATTAAAAGTAGCTTATAAAAAAGAGTTTATAAATACAGTTGAAAACTCCCCAAAAGCAAAATGGTACAAATCAATAGAAACAGAATTAGGTAAGGGACCATGGTTCGGGAATACAAATTTACATAGGTATAACATTGTAAACATAATTAGGCTTCGTTGTGGACACGCAAGCGTCAACCAACATCTATATAACATAAAATTATACTTCACACCTAAATGCCTACTTTGTACTTCAGGACAAATAGAAACACTAGACCACCTGATTCTCGAATGTCCAGCTTATGAACTTTTCAGAAAACAATTATATAATAAACTAAAAGCAGAAAATTACTTTCCCCCTTACAATCTAATCAATATATTAAAAACGAAAAATTTGGAAATTTTTCAAGAAATTAACATATTCTTAAATAATATAAAACGAAAATAAAAAAAAAACAAAAAAAAAAAAAAAAAAAAAACAGCGTAAACATTACTATTGGTCATTCGACACGGAATAAATAAAGCAAGAAGATAAAACACATGTATGTTTATCCTAACATGGGATTCTTCAACCAAGGCCCATTCCTTTCTGGATAGGGTCATGTCTGAAGGGCCTCAGACGAGAAGATAATACCTTCCTACCCATCCAAAGGTCCTATTAACTACAAATCCTTAAGAGTTCCCACTTTTAGTGACTAACATACATGAAAACAAAACTTTAATACATGTTAGATTAGGTACATATCTGTTTGTTTGTTTTACTAACACGTAGAAACTGTATTTTTGATATAGAAAAATCAGCCATTCAGAACAAATTAACTTAATCGTCAATAACCAGCCACTGTAAAAGTACGAATAAACAACCACTATACATATTGCGAGTAAATCTGATAACAGAGCGAAAGGTGAAAATCCGAAGGTGTTATGAAAGTCAAAACGACAGTGAGAATCCGGAAATAACAAAAGAAAACAATTACGAAAAGCAGTAAAATTGGAAGGGGCCACATGAAATAAATCAGTGCCCAGCCTTCAACGGCAACAAAAGACAAAAAAAAAAAAAAAAAAAGAAACCAACATACGAAGAAATGAGTGATACTGAACAGAAGAACTATGTTAAGTCGTTTCCATGTTATACACAGGATGAACTAAAAGTCTGGAGACACCTCTGTAACTTTGAGTGAGTAATTGGGGAAAAAAAAACCAAACTCAGGTAATGTTTACTAGGTATAAAGATGTACTTTTTTTACGCATAAGACAACGTTGTTAACATTTCCAAAACAGCCAAAAGAAATTAATTCTATTTTTTGAAAAATCAAAAAGGTGGTTTCATTCCACAAGTGGACTTTGGCTAGTCTGAGCTATTGTTACCCAAGTCTTATCAGTAGCTGAGTATTTATTTATTATCATGGAGTAGGGTTTAATTTGTAGTAGGGTTGAGATAGAGGCATCTAATTTGTACCGTACATTTTCTGTTGTTAATACCTTTAAAATCAGTGGTCCCATGCCAGGGGTTTGCGTATAATAATTTTGAGCTGCCCTCAATATTTCCAATTTTTTAAACGGGAGCAAATTTTCCCCTTACATAAAAAAGTATATCCTAATACCTAATAAACATTAATTGGATTTGGATCTTCACCAATCACTCACTAAAAAGTTAGAAGGACTTGAATCATTCTCGTATTTAATCGTAAATAACTTTAGATAGAAATAAGATAGAGACCTCTTGTTTTCGTCATTTACATTCTTGTACCAATACCTTTAAAATGAGGGGTCACAATGCAGGGATTTGCACATAAAATGTTTGAGCTGTCCCTAAAATTTTCCATTTTGGAAATGGCTTCAATGTTGTCTTATGCGCAAAAAAGTACATCTTTATACCTAGTAAACATTACCTGAGTTTGGTTTTTTCCCAATTAATCACTCAAAAGTTATAGGGGTGTCTCCAGACTTTTAGTTCGTTCTGTATACTATAGTTATCAATGTTTGGTTGAGTTTTAATGTAAAAGTATGCCTAAATATTACGTCGAAAATTGTCTTTGATTTACATATTTGCCAGTTTATGTTCTTAAAAAGACATGCTAAACTATGAAGTTTAATCCTTTAAAAATGAAGGTTTTCAGTTGTTTGAATGCAGAAAAACATGGTAAAATCAATGAATTTCATTGAAAGTCTATTAAGAGGGGGAGGATGGCCAGTCACGAGAGTTTTGGCGATTCTACCTGCTTCCCCCATAAGGCCAATGTTAACTTTCAAGTTCCATCTAGCAGTTATTTTGCAATATATAGTTTTAAAATTTTGTAGGAATGTTGTACTGATGATTTCAGTGAAAACATTTTCGATTTACGTTTTAAATTCAATTAAAAAATTATTAAGTTTTTAGTATTTTGAGACGAAATTATCACCAAATATAAAGTAAATTCCAAACTTTGCTCACTGAAATCGCTTCGTTATTTTTTTCTCTTAAAAAAAAAAAATTAACAATAATCTACCACCAGTCAAGGCTGGATTTTTTGGGTTGTATGGGTTTAGGTTAGGTTAGGTCAGGTTTTACTGCTTCCCACTCTAGCTGTATTCCATTGTACCTGTCGTTAAATAGTTGTTTTTATTTAAACAGGAATGAAATTTATCGTCGTTTACCATGTTTTTCTTACATTACAATAACTGAAAATACCTGTTAAACGAGAAAATTGCATAATGTAGCAATTAATTAAGGTATGTTTTTTACCCTTTTTTTACGTATTGGCAGTTGCATTGTCAAATCACACCTCAGCGAAACAACCGTACACTGATCGACTCCGGGCATTCGCTCGGATAGTGTATTCTGTCAACTCAAACTGATCCACTCGGGCCCGGTTCCGGGTAAAGCCCGTCTGGACGATCTCTCGGATAGTGTGTCCCTAGCCTTAAATAGTCACTGGACTGAACGACAGATAAAAGAACAACTATAGAAATTTCTTTTATCTGTGACTGAACTGAATAGCTGTTTTGCTGGACAGCTAGAGCTGGACTGAACTGGAGCAGTGTCGCCACTCAACACGTCAAAATATAATTTTTCCCCACTCGCATTTAAAAATGTTCCCACATACCGTACTTTATTTTTACACTTGTCTGTACAAATTGTTGGTCTATTTGTTCAAATTTTGTATTTATAATTAAAAATTAAAATATTATCTTTTAATTGATTTTATTTAATATTGATATTATACAAAATGGCTTAGAAGTTATTAACATTATAATTAAGAAATAAACAATGGTTATATGTTTTACGAAAATGTATAAATGTTTCCGAAGATTAACAAATGGGTATTTTTTCTTAAAATTTTGTATATATTATATTCATTTAATATTCTCAAAGCCAATCGTGTAACATATTGTAGCCTACATTAGTTCTATAACTCATATACAAAATATAATCAACTTCCAGACACATTATAAGAAGTTAGGTTTTATTGAAGTTGTAAACATAACCGAATATTATACGAAGATGTACGAATAGGTATCTCTTCTAAATATGTATAAACGAGTATATTGATGATAAAAGGTTGTATTTATATACACTTTATAACCTCAAAGCAAATATTATAACGTATTATAGCAAACATTAGTTCTA
This sequence comes from Philaenus spumarius, assembly GCA_018207615.1. Classification (NCBI taxonomy): domain Eukaryota; kingdom Metazoa; phylum Arthropoda; class Insecta; order Hemiptera; family Aphrophoridae; genus Philaenus; species Philaenus spumarius. The sequence continues at coordinate 38,101 of JAGFPH010004999.1, read as the reverse complement.
TAACTCATATTTAAAAGAAATCAATTTCACAAGAAATTATGATTGAAGTTGTTAACATAACCCTAAAGTATAATCTACGCTGGGTTTTGTTTAACTTTAACAGATGATCTTTGAAATCAGCTGTTATATTATTATTTACGTACTTATGTATGTAAGGACAGACGTACACTCGCTATTATAGGAATTGATTAAATATTACTACTGTATGTGTACGAGCGATTATGTTGCAAACAAAAACAGTACTCTGTTTAGTGAAGACGAAATTTAAGTTCTTCTACCATGTCAGAAACAATCTGTGAGCATTATGAATTTTGCTCTTGTGAATTATGACATAAACAGCCTAAACCTAATAACCTAAACGTAAAGGAAAAAATAATAACACGTACCAAAAGCAAAGTATTGGGTATTGTGGTGAGTTAATGGTGTTTTAGTAATTCATTATGAATACTTATTTTTAACAGTTAAGTTAAATTTATAAGCATCAATTCATAAAATTAATTTGATCTATATTATTCTGTCAAAATTATTTGCCCTTAAGTGTCAGAAGTTAGGTTAATCTAACCTAAGCCTACTTAAATCTTAAATAATGTGCTAAAACTTGCAACACTCTTCCACGACATTCCATTTAAAACAGAATATATCTACAGTCGATGACTTGACAGATTCGTTATGTTTTGAACAGTCTATAACAATTATTGGGAACTTTTCTTTGAAAGCTGTCAGAGTTATTAAAGGTGCATCTGATCTGTTATAATAAGATGATTGAAACCTCGCATACATGTATCATATAGTTCGGCATAATGATTGTTTGTAAATTAAATGTTTAAATTATCGTATGGAAAAATTGTGAGTTTAGATATAGATTAATATTGGTTAGTTTACAATGGTCAAATATTCCCGCATCCGCTGTTATTACATTTCTTTTGCCAACTTGTATCGCGAAAACTACATATCTTGGTTTTTCAAGAGTTGTTGAAGTGTTTATTTTCCACATTTGTCTTTGTGTTTTCGGTAGAATATGATATTCATGCATCTCCCAATTCCTGAAAGGTAAGACAGTAACACGATCCGACTCCAATTGTTTGAGAAGTGTTAATCTAAGCTCATCATCAAGTCGTACATGTGGTACTCTCCATGTTATTTTATTTAAAATTAATTTCCATTCAAAAGTAGCATCCGGAATCCTAGCAGGTGCTATAATAGTATCTTTATCGGTTGAAGAGTAGCAAAGGAGAAACAACTCTTATTTAACGTTCATGATTATTCTTCTACAGTCTTCAGCAAATCCTAAAAGAGATCGTAGAGGTATATTGAATTATTCATAGAATTCTATAAAGAGTATGTATACCGGTAACTAATAACCTTACTCAAAATCATTGTGCACATTTGGACAGAACAGAACCCAGAGAATAATTTAGTTAAATCTCGCTAACAACAGTTTGACCTAAATGTTTGCAATAAATGGCGACCACTTAATAGGACCACAAATGTTTTTATCATCTACTGCTGATAATTAATTATGTAGACAATTTTTGGAACAAGAATTGTCAGATTTACTAGTAGATCTCTCATAACAAGAATGGACCTGTAGTTTTTCTATGACGGCGCTCCCATCCTCTTTAGTAATCAAGTAAGAGAATATATTTACGCTATTTACGCCTTTAGTAGATGGATTGGGTGGGAAGGCACAGTTCATTGGTCAGCTAGATGCCCAGACTTAAACCCACTGGACTATTTTCTTTGGGGTTATCTTAAAACATTGGCGTATCAAACAGAAGTTCCTTTTAGATAGGGTTTATATAGGCCTATGTTAATTCTTAACTTTTTCTAGGAAGAATCAAGAAATTTTTCTTCAGACAGTTTATGTCCATCTTCAGTTTAAATCAAAATCTATTGTAATTCTCAAATATTAAATTTCTTTGTCTTGATTTTTACATACAATACTGTTACAGAACCTTAAAGTCTAAATTTAATTTATACAAAAATTAGTTGACCGAGTATAGGCCGAGAAATAATAAAGTTTATGTTATACTTAACTTACAATATGTTAAATAAAATAAGATTTAAATGTTCAATTATTTTATTTTAATAAAAGTGTGCTTGAAGAATATTATTAAGCTTATAATATATTATTGTAATCAGTGGAATATGGGAAAACATTAGGAATGTCTTGTCATGTGTGTTATTCTTTAAGAAATACTGCACTACATATGTAGTATAATGTTTGCAAGGAAATAGTGAATAACATAATATCCTCAAATCCATCAATATGAATTTTATTTAGATTGGTACGTCTATGCTAATCATTTTGATATTTTATTCTTTATTTTCAGACTTGTGTTCGAAAAATGTCTCTTGGTTTAGTAGCATACGGTAGTAGTGATGAAAGTGACAGTGACGATATATCTCCTCCTGGAACTGATCCAATTGTGTTGTTAAACAAAAGTCCAATAGAAAGTCCTAGTCCTATAATAAACTCAAAACCAGATTCTAGTAAAACAAAAAAATTCATCGAACCTGCCAAACGGTATGTGTTTGAAGATGATGAAGAAGACGTGCCTTCGAAAATTAACGTGCTTTCAACATTACCAGCTCCAAAAGTTAAAATAAACGATTTAGATGTTGATGTGAAGATGTTAAAAAGTTCGGGAACAGTGAGGATTTCAATACCTTCTTTATCACAGGTATGTTTTAGGTTAGGTTTAAATATACCGTAGGCCTAATTAACTAGCTGTCAGAAATATAAATGTTATAATAAACTATAGTACGTTCAGCAAGAGTTTGCAGTAAATCGCTGTGTTCTGTGGCCATTTTGAAGCTTTAAATTTAGACTTTGAATGCGTTTTTTTAGTAAAATTTTAAATTTATACACATGTGACTTAACCCTACAACTGTCCATGTTAATGTTTTGCAACTCCAAGTCATTTCGGTGCGTGTGTAAGCATATTTTCAAAAATTCGCCAAATATAGTAATTGCATACCAATCCAAAAGTGTTCTGTACCTTTTTTGTAGAAAAAAGTTCAAAATATCCATATATGTAATTAAAAAAATTATTTATGTAAAATTGTAAAAGTTATTAGCTGAAGAAGCAAAAAATGTTCAGTAACGAAAGGAAAAAGTTCAACTTTAGGCCTACACAACAAGTCGTAAACATTTTTTGTAGTTTTTTGTAAATGTAAAAAAGTTTCGTAATTTAGTTCTAAATAGAACTGTATAAAAACATTTATCGATTTCAAATTTCTTATTTTGAAAACACCAGTTTTTGTGTTCCAAATACAGGATTGCTAACAAAACCGCCTAATTTGAAACGTAATTTACTAATATATGCTTTGCCCAAAAATGAAATATTATTAAAACAAAGTGTAGAGAATAAATCAAAGAATTGAACTGTATAGGCCTACTTGTATATTACCTCATCATAAAAGTGTTTTACTTAGAATCAATTGAATTACAAAAGTAAGATGAAACAAATGAAACCTCGTGCGGACAAAGGAAATTCAAAATATGACCGTTGAAGACAATGGAAAAAGCCTTGTTTTGCAAACTCAAGCGGTAGTATGAATTCTGTGCAAATATGAACTTTCAACTGCTGTTTGAATAACATCTAAAAAGTCAAATATAGTTTGCTTTACACCAAATGAAAGATTGAACTTTGGTCTATAAATAGATATCAAAAAGTCTATTGAAATAATTCGAATTATAAAAGATATCTCAAACGCAAAATGTATTGTTTTATTGGTTGAAATCTGCTCAATTGCAAAGGTTTACAGACAATTCCATATCTTTGGAACTATTTTTCCGATTTTGGATTGGAAGGCAGTTTCAGATAGGTAAAAGTGTGATAAATCCTTCAGTATACAGATATAACTCAGAAAAATACCGGGCGTGCTGTATTGAAAGACATAGAAACTGGAATTAAAGGTAGTTTTGGTGCATTAAAATTCGCGCGACATTGGCTTTTAGAAAACTAAAAAACTGCAACGATGATTACGTATGTAAATATACGTTTTAGAAAAAACTTGTAAATGCAAAAATTAAAGTTTAGATCATTTCCTTTCCAACGGTTTTTGATTTATTGCGATTGGATAGTTTTTAGTGGGTGAAATATTCATTACAAGTAGAGTTGTCAAAATTGATTGTTTTCACGTGCCACGCCCCCACAACCACTCAAATTGAGTAGTCTGACAGTTGCAGGGTTAATAAAACATGTATTAAGATGTTTTAATTGTCCATGTCTTTCCCTGTCATCCGTAATAGGTAGCTATTAGAGGGCTCCAGTTTCTCCGCTCACAAACTCCTGCCGCAACTCGTGGTAATGCAAATGCAAACAGATTATTATATACTAAAAAATGTTTTCATATAAATGATGATTGATTAGGATAGGGGCACTTGGATTGATATATAATGGTGGGGGTAACAGTGACCTAGATCCTGAGGCATACGCAGAAAAGCCAGAGTTTTTGTGTGAATATAGAGACAAAAAATAGATCTAGCCTATTTAAATTCCTTCTAATATTTTGTCATTAATGACATATCTTCATGAATTTCCTTATCTACTAGGCCTACATGTGCACTAAATTGAGCTAAATTATTTTTTTTTTTTTTAAATTTTATGGGCTAAATTTCTCCATTTTTCATAGTAAACATAATTAGCCTAGATGTATTTTTCTCAATTCCGTTATCAGGTTTAACAGCCTTTTTGTTATTAAAAAATGAAAAACAAATCCATGCCTATCATGAAAAGTTTAATTTTATTCGGATAATTTTTTTTTGTAAATAATAAAAATTAGCCTACAGTAGGCTAGACACCACTCTAATAAGGTCATAGCCGCTGACCTCTTTTCTATAAAAAGTAATTATATAGTCTAGTGGTACCAGTCTATATATTTATTAAAGAAATTAAAACTTGCTATGACTGGTACCTGTAAGTTAGTTTATGTTCACATTTTTTAAATTTTTATGATGGCCAAATAGGTTTACTGGTGTTACTGGATAGTTAATAAATCATTGCAAACAAAGACCAATTAAATGATCAAAGCAGGGGTGCCCACAGCATGGTTTGATGGCGCAAGTTGCGCCATCAGAATTTTTGGGGGGGTCAATTTTTAGGGTGTTTTTCACAGTTTGGGGGGGAATTTTCATATGTTCCTGATTAAAATCAATATAAAATATGAATATTTGACGATTCCCCCCAAGAATTTAAGAGATAATCTGTTGTTTCTATGTGTTAAAAATCTCCAATTATTCGTGTGAAAGTGCCGTATTATTGACAGTCAAGCAATTCGACTGCTACTGCTTGTAGTGCAGTGTAGAGACGAGCCGATAGAGGGTGCCGCGTGTGGTGTAAACAAAGTATAAACATACTATAGAGATTTACAGCATTGAGAACCTGCCAAGGTCATTCTGCAAACAACTGTCCTCCCTGTAATGTCTCAAATCTAAGTAATACAAAAGCATCCACTTCTAACAGTAGGCCTATAGTATTATAGCCTAGAGAACCCTATGTAAATATAAACAAACACCAGTACCAAACCCCATGAAGAAATGAAAGTAAGAAACTAAATTAGAAACATTATATCTATTATTTATGTAAAATTTGTCAAAATCATTATACAAGAACACAAGATGGTTAAAAAACGTATGTAGTTAAGTTATGTCAGCCATGTTTAGTAGGCGACCAAACCATTGTAAACGCGAGTCAAGCTAAAACAAATAATGTACCATGTAATTTGAACTATAAACAAAAACACGATAATCCAATGTATGAAACGTATTCTATATTTAAGAAAATATTTATGAAACAATTATTAGTTAATTATATACCGTAGATTATTATTATTACTAAAATATTCACCATAATTAGTTTAACATATGACACAAGTAGTACAACATACACTAAATTCAAAAAAGGAAGTTATTATTTAATCGGGTAAATTAAAATTATTACAAGTAAATAAATTTTATGCTTTAAACGCAAGAACAAATTAATTCTACAATTGTTTTAACCAACAAAGAAATACTTTAGGTATAAAAATCCGTCGAAAACTAATTTCAAAAGAGAAAAACACGCCATGTTAGGAAAATAGCAGTGACGTAATACTCCGTAACCATGGTAACGACGAAAGAAGCCTATGACGTAGCATTACGAGAACGCAACCAGCAAATCAAAAGGAGAGATGCTTATTTCCGATCTCAGAGATATACGGAAGTGAAGAAATCCGGCTACATCGTTTGAAAGTGAAGCCATAATCAGTGCAAATTGAGAACTAAGCGTGGGTGGACGTATCTAATGAAATGAAGAAGTGACGCCGTTAATTGTTTTATAAAAGTGTAATCAGAACGTAAAATAACCCGATATTTACTCATGTGTTCAACCAAAAACTGATAAGTATTTAAAGAACAGTGATTAAGTTTAAAACTTAAAGGAAATTAGTTAAATAAAAATCTTTACCTTTTTTTTCTAATCCAATTCCTTATGACACCATTTCATAATTGTTAACTTCATGTTTAAATTCATAATTGCGTGTATGTTTAATGGGATAATTACAGCAGCACGAGTACCCCTAGCCCGAGATCAATTTGAATTAAAATTAAATTTAATTTAATTATGTATTATGGTGATGAAACATACTTTATTCTACGAATTTTAAATTATTATAGCCTACTGAGCTAAGCCAAACTGGAAATAGACATTTTGTTTAAAATAGATATTCCTCATTATAAATAAAATAAATTCAATTCTTTCTTTCTTTCTTGTACCAAACCAAAATTATAAACCTTATGTATTTCTAGATGAATAATTTTAATTATATTAAACTAAAATTTTGTTAAATCAAATTTGTACTTATTTCAAAGCTAATATAATTGAAGCTGAACTTAGTAGGTTTCAATTATATTACCTATAGGCTATAGTATTAGTAATTAGTAATATTATAACTTTTACTCCCAACTTTGGGGCAAGTATATAAATAAGAAAAATTATAAATTTGGCGACCAACGTGCCAGCTGTAATTATCTCCATAATAAATAATTACTTCCTTAAACACTCAACAAAAAACATAACCAACACATTTATAGATATAGTAATTGATAGATCCACACTTTAGTATTATATTAGTTATAAGTACCCTACCATAAGTAAAATATATTATAAAATAAGCCTATATTATAAATATGAATAATCCACAAGATGATGACCCTAAATACAATTTAAGAAAATCTATAAGACCAACTGAAAAAGCACAGGAAGGACATTTAAAGAACTTAAGACCCATTAGTGAAATCGAAAACCACGAAATTGACGCACCACAACCAACAACCAGCACAATGGCAGCTACACAAAGTGAAACGTCTACTGAATTAAGCCAACATAACCTCTTAGAACAAATGACCTTATTAATACAAAATTTACAATTAAACCTGGATATCAAATTAGCCCAAAATCAAACTAGCCTAGAAGAAAATTTAGACATTAAATTAAAACAAAACCAAACTAGCCTAGAAGAAAACTTAAAACAGAATCAAACTAGCCTAGAAGAAAATTTAGACATCAAATTAAAACAAAACCAAACTAGCCTAGAAGAAAATTTAGACATTAAATTAAAACAAAATCAAACTAGCCTAGAAGAAAACTTAAATATCAAATTAAAACAAAATTTAACTAGCCTAGAGGAAAATTTAGATTTCAAATTAACCCAAAACCAATCTTTATTACAAGAAAATTTCAAAACGATAACAGGTGAATTAGAAAATGTCAGGACATGTTTGACTAGCCACATTAACAAAGTAGAAGAACAATTTAATGAAAAACTTATAGAAGTCGAACAGGCTATTGAAACGAGCAGTCAACGAATTTCCAATTTGGAAAATAAATTAGGAGAAACCGTTAGCCTCCAAACTTTAGAAGAATCCTTAATTAACCAAGAGACTGTAATGGAAAACAAAATCAAAATGAATAATTCAATAGTTATACAAGAAGTCCAAACCTTAATTTCCGAAATTCCAAAAACCAATCAAACCGACCAAACTATACAAAAACCAATAAATGTAATATGTAATGCGGGAAACCATGACAATAATAATCCAATTAACCCAACCTTACCAAAATTCAACGGAAGGCAAACTAACCCCAACGAGTACATCTATAGGCTAACCCGATACTATGAACGGTTAACAAATAGAAAAATAAATCAAGTAGGTGACAATACCGACTGCCTATTTGACATTATAGAAAACAGTTTAGAGGGAACTGCAGCCAGATGGTACCAATTAATTAAAGATGACATACATGATTTCCAAGAGTTCACGACGGAATTCCTAGCCAAGTTTTGGAACCGTGATGTCCAAAGAGGCACACGACAAAAGCTAGAATATGAACACTACAGACCCGGAGGTAAATTATCCCGAAGTGAGTACTTCATAGACAGAGTGCTGACGATGAAATCTATGATCCCTCAACCAAAAGAGGAAGATATAATCGCAACTCTGGTCGACCATTTCGAGCAGAGAATACAGGACGCTCAGCGTGTACAGAACGTCACAAGCATAAGGGAATTTGCAGACTTATTACAGAGAGAAGATACGGAGGAAACAAACGCTGAAATTAGGAAGAGGAATAACAGCAGCCCTCATAATGGAAATATAAACCCTACCAACAGAATAAACCAACAGGGATACAACCAAAATGGGTATTCAAATAGAAATTTCAAATATAGGCCCAATGAAAATTATAACAACAGATACAAAACAACAAGAGACCACCCTTATCAAAACCAATCCAGCTATAACCAATATCACAGACCAAATTACCAACAAAATAATAATAGATTTAACAGTCAAACACCTATGAGACAATTTGAAAGACAACCACAACCAATAGCAAGCAATTTTAGATTCGCACCTCAACATAACCCTAGGCCTAACTACAACAACCAATACCAAGAACGAAGACCAATAACATATTCAAACCAAGATAAACCAAGGGTATGTCAACTAATCGCTACCAATACAGAACCCGAAGAAGGACATAAGAATGAACCAGCAGCGGAAAACAGTGTAACAAAAACACAGTTAAACTCCAACGCACTGGCCTAGAAGACTCAAGCCTAAAAATAAAAGGATATACAGGTGAAATAGAGATATTACCGGCAAACAACATCATAAAACCTATCCCAGTGCCAATAACTTTAAATAAATTCGGATATAGGCCAACATATAATAATAATAATAATTTCCATTTTATGATTTCAAATTTATACTGCGACAGAGATTTCTTACTTACAGAAGACGAAGATGAGGTAAACAGTACAGAACAAACATCAATATTAAATAATAGATGCCCAGAAATTGACCTAACCTTAAATGGAATTAAAACAAATACACTAATAGATACAGGAAGTACAATCTCATGTATTTCAGAAAATTGGTTTAAAGAAAATATGACAAAGTTAGGACGAATCGAACAACTACCAGTGAGTAATACATATATTACTACAGCTTTAAATAACAAATCTAAGAGAGTTACACAGATAATACTACTAAAGGCTAACATTCAAAATATAGAATTTGACATCCAATGTATAATTGTACCAAACCTAATTAAAAACTGTATTTTAGGAATCGACATGATAAGAAAATTGAGAATGCATATAAACTTCGAAAATAATGAAATGATAATTACAAATGATGAAAAGGAAACATTAATATTGAAGTTAGGAAGTGGAATGTATGAATCAGAAAAATGCAGGTTAATAGAATACAATGAAAACATATATGAAGATGAAAACTATAATCCAATCACACTTAACAATAATAGCCAATATTATAATAACATCTATGAAATATTTAAAGACCATCATAAACTAAACTCTCTAGAAAAGGAAAAAATTACCAACCTAATCCTTAAGTATAAAAACATATTTTCAGAACAACCAGGTAGATGCAATGTATATAAACATACTATTAGAGTCAATAAAGCAGAATATTATAGAGCACAAAACTACCCCATACCTATAAACCTCCAAGAAGCCGTCGCAGACGAGATCAATAAAATGTTACAAGAGAATATAATCGAAGAATCAAACAGCCCATTTATAAATCCAATTATTGTTGTTAAAAAGAAGAACGACGAACTTCGTATTTGCCTAGATATGCGTCGAATGAATACACTTATAACCCCTGATTACGAATGTAACCGCAGTGTTAATGAATTGCTAGCCAAAGCAACAAATTCAAAATGGTTATCAACTTTAGACTTAACTTCTTCATACTGGCAGATCGAATTAGAACAAGAATCTCGCCAATATACTGCTTTCCAATTTAGAGGAAAAGTGTATCAATATGTAGTCACACCGTTTGGGCTTTCTACATCCCAAGCCGCCCTTGTTAGAGCATTAGACCATGTTTTTAAAAATTCAATAGAAAATTTTTCAATCATATACATAGATGACATTTGTGTGATATCCCCTGATTTCGACCAACACCTACACCATTTAGAAAAAATATTCAACAAAATTCAAACAGCTAACATGACTATTAAATTATCAAAATCTATATTTTGCCGAGACAAAGTACCGTTTCTAGGATACTACTTAACAACAACTGGACTAGAACCAGACCCAGATAAAATTAAATGCATACAAGACTTTCCTGCGCCAACAAGTAGAAAAGAACTTAAGCGTTTCTTAGGCGGTATCAATTATTACAACAAATTTGTCGACAGATATGCACAAACTGTACAACCTTTAATGAGACTAACCTCTAAGAAAGTAAAATTCACATGGACGTCTAAAGAAGAACAAATTTTCAACGAAATTAAAAGCCTATTCCTAAGAACTACTGTACTTAGCCATCCTATTCTAAATCAACCATACTACCTTCAAACAGATAGTTCAGATTTTGCTGTAGGCGGACACCTATACCAAATCGACTCCAATAATCAGAAGAAAGCTATACTATTCATATCAAAAACTTTAAAGAAATGTGAACTTAATTACACTACTACCGAGAAAGAGCTATTAGCAGTGGTATACTGTATCCAGAAAGTAAGACACTATATTCTAAATTCCAAATTAACCATTGTCACAGACCATAAAGCCTTAACGTTCCTAAAGACATGCAAACTACTTAATGCCAGATTAACTCGATGGATTCTTGTCTTACAGGATTACCAATTCGAAATAATACATTGTAAAGGAACCGACAACACATTAGCAGATTTACTTAGCAGAGTAAAAATTGATGAAAACCACAAAAATTCAGTAACCCCCTCCACAGATTTAATTGTAGCTAATTTAGTAAGACAATACAATATGGAACTTATGGAAAACCTTCAAAATTTATCAATGTTACAACGAAATGACCTAACCATAAAGCAAAATTATATTAAAACATTAAATGCAGATCCAAATTCAACCCAACAAACAAGGTTTAAACTAGTCGACGGAATATTGTACCAGAAACACCAGGATACATGGTTAATTATAGTTCCCAGGCGACTAATAGAAACTCTAGTAATTGAATGCCACCAATATTATCTACATTGTGGTGCCAAGAAATGCTTAAACACTTTACAAAGAGATTTCATATTCAAAGACATGGCAAGAAAAATTAGAAAAATTATAGCTACCTGCGACACTTGTCAACGTTGTAAACACAGTAATCACACTTTACATGGCGAATCCAGTGGAATCCGATGCGAAGGTAAAGGAGATCTAATAGCTGTAGACCTTATTGGACCATTACCAAAGAGTAAAGGAGGCGTACAATACATTTTCATCGTATTAGACACTTTCACCAAGTTTGTAAAACTTTATAACCTCAAACGAGCTACAGCTCAAGCTGTCGTCGATAGAATGTTTAATGATTATATCACTTTTTATGGTAAACCAAACAGAATCCTCACTGATCACGGTACACAGTTTAAAAGTAAAAATTGGATTACTAAATTAGAACAAAATAATATAAAACACATCTTAAACCCAGTATATCACCCAAAATCTAATATGGCCGAACGTCCAATTAGAGAAGTCAAACGTTGTTTAAGAACGTATTGTGCAAACAACCATAGGAGCTGGTCAACTTATATTCCTACAATAAACACATTTCTAAATGAGATACAACACGAAACAACAGGTTTTACTGCCAACGAATTACAACTTAATATCGTTGATAAGAGATTCTGGGAAGAAATTATACAAAACCCATTCCATAACCAAATACCACTTCAACAAAAATTGGAATTAACCAAAAATAG
>JAGFPH010004999.1:1467-23981 GCA_018207615.1 Philaenus spumarius | reverse complement strand
CTGATGTTTTGGGGGTTTTTTGGCCAAAAAGGGGGTTGTTTTTCAAAATTGTTCAAAACCCTTTTTCGTGCATCTATACAGGCGTACTGGACATGTCTGGTGCAAATTTGGTTGAAATCGATTGAATAGTTTTCTCTCTAGCTTTGTCTACATACAGACATACAGACATACAGACATACATACATACAGACATACATACAGACATACATACAGACAGACATTTTGTAAAAACCACTTTTTTGGACTCAGGGGGTCCCAAAACGGATATTTCCACAAAAATCTCAACATCGATTTTTTTTGCGATCACTATACTTTCTCTATACTTTAGTATAGTGAGAAAGTAAAAAGAAACCTTATGACTGTTACAAAGCAGCAGACCTTTCCTCAGAAAACGGCTTCAGGAAGATTTTACGTTTTATGAATTCATAGATTTTTAGACGGATGGCACATTGTAAAACTTTGTGTTTAACAATATATGTATATTTTTATGTACAACTAAATATTATCACAAATTTTTAATTTTGCTGTCAGCCCAGCAGATGTTTTCTGGAACATGCTGTAACAGTGCAGTCAGCAATTAATTTTTTATTGTTTTTGTGTTAATATGGTAAATATAATGTTTGCCATTTTGTTTTAAACATGTCCATTGCCATTAGTTTATTTTAGTTTGTAAAATTTTGTTAAAAGATTAACAATATTTTATATTACAATAAAGCACAGTTTATTGTTATTTATAAGTATAAAAGACCTCTCACTAATGATTGCTGAAACTGGTAAGGTGTTAATACAATTTTAAATAGAACACTTATAGTAGAGTTGATGTTATTACCTTTCTATTGAATTCGGTCAGGAAGTCACTTTTAGGGAGTGGGTGACTTAGTATAATGTAATGGAAAATATAAATAATTTTAGATTCATGAAAATATTATCCTATTTTTCATAGTTCATGGAGGGACTGTAACCATCAACGCCCACCCATCACTTACTCCAGCAGGATTAGAGAGTCTACATAAAAAGAAGATTAACAAAAGGTGGTTTTGTTGTACTGCATACCTGGAAAGCCAGGTAGGTAATTTGATGTTTCCTCCTCTGCTGACTTGTTGGTCCGTCTTTCCTCTTGTGACTTTGTACAATATTGCTTTTTTCTTCCGTTAGTTGTTTGGTCAACCACTCTCGACTGTCGGGCATTATTGCATCTCCGCTGACATCTATCAGCTGCATGTTACTGCCGTGCATTTTATTTCTATCTCTGCGACCGCATAACTGTTGAAGCTGTAAGAAATAAACGACAAATTAAATTTTGAAAAGTTATACATACAGTTTTAAAATGGTGTTTGAAATAAACATCTGGTGCACATCACACAACTTTCCTTACCAAAATAGATGCTGTATCAATTACCAAATTTTTCGAGCGAGAGATTGATGATACCATTTTCGAGTTAATAGGAGTATCCGTTTCGAAAAAAGCGGTACTAACTTCAAAACGGTTAATCCCACGGACCTGATTTTGGTCTCAATCAATTTCTCACCCCCAAAAATGTCAAGGTCGATACCAAACACGGCTAGTTTAAAAAAAGTCATTTTTGCCTCCAAAAAGGACGTTTTTGGGGTCAATTTTTGAAAAAATGGAAAAAGTTGAGTGGGGTATCTTTTTTGACATTCTTTTGGACGCTGAATCGAATGAGACCATTTTCAAGTCGATAGGACCAGCCATTTCGGAGATACAAACAAAATAACTTGCGTTTTTGTAATAACTTTTTTCAACAAATTTTTAAGGGTATATAGCGTACATAGCGTGTTAAGGGGGTCTGAGTAGAGTATGTTAGCAAAGTTTAATCAAAATCGTTAGAGGGGTTTTGGAGTAAATACCAAAAATGTGCTAAAAACTGGTCCCACGGTAAGACACCACCTCCGATTTGCTTCAAATTTACATGGGTTTAATTGTTTACGTGTTTGAAGATATCCTGTAAATTTCAGTTCGATCCGTCCAGCCGTTTGCCCTGTGCACTCCGGACACACACACAGACACACAGACAGACCAATTGCCAAAAATGCATTTTTTGGACTCAGGGGGCCTTGAAACGTAAAGATATTATGAAAACTCGACATCGAATTTTTGGGTCGATCGCAATACTTACCTTACCTAGTATAGGGTAAGGAAAGTAAAAATGGTATACTTATACTGTCTTTCTTTATCGAATAAATTTATTATTAAAGAAAAACAAACTGAAGGGAAACAAATCCATAAACTGCATAATTTACAAACAAATGACTTAATAGACACATTTTATGCTGAAAGTTCAATGAGTTATTTTAATTATCCTTATAATTAAAAACTAATAACATAAAAAGTTTAAGAATGTCCATTTCTTGTGTTGTTTAACCAAATTCTTTGCCATTCAACTGAATTCAAATGACCTAAAAACCCAGTACCATTTAATGTCGATCCGTCAGCTTGGCAAGCATGTTTATATCCCGTTGCTAGTGGTGCGCTTGAACTATAACGACCTCCAAGTGTAGTGGAGTAGAGTGAATATGTCATGTTTAATGCTTTTAGATTTTTATACAACCTAATGGAGCGAATGCTCGTTACTGCAATGGTTTAAGGAAAAATTTTTTAACTTAAGTAGAAAAAACTTATAATTATTATAAAACTGGTCCATAGGCTACAATGACTGAATAAATTTTTTTAACTAATATCAGCTAATATCTTAGTAAAATTGTAACATATGGAATTTTCTAAATGCGTATAAAATAGAGAAAACATTATTTTTTAAAATTATTATTATTAATAATGGTCATTGCAGTGAAATATGTTGTTAAATAAATTTAAAAATATAAAAGCAGACAGATAAACTGAATAAATAATTTAAAAGGCAGACAGATAATTTGAATAAATAATTAAAAACAATTTGAATAATTCAGGAATGAATAGTATTGACATTATTTTATAAATAAAAATACGCAGTGTTACAAACCGGAAACAAACAATAACGAATGTTCTGGAAAAGCACTCGACGGGGCGCATGGAAGTTTCTAGAAAGGCCCTTGTCAGGGCACATTGAACCTTCTAGAACAACTACCGGAAACTGAGATGTTTTGCGCGCAAATGGAAAGCAAGGTATGTGTTAGCAAACAATATTCAATTATCGACATGGTCACTTAAGTGAAATATTTTAACAGTTTGATGTGTTTTGGACGAGTTTAGTTGAGGTGGGCAGGATAGGGTTTAAGAAAGAAACTGAAAAATACATCGTGAAGTCGCCCTGTGCCTTGCAAATCTGGAGGAACTTTGAACATCAGTGAATTTTAGGAAGGAGTCAGTGTTATAAACAGTGACATTATACTACAAAAGTTTTTAATATTTTTTATTTTATAAATACTGTCTGCTTCTTTTTTATGTCAAATCAGAAATTTGATGTGTTGATAATTTTGTTTTTTGTAATGTTGTAATGGCATTTATTATGTTTCATTAAATCATAAAAGTCAATCATCATGTGAGTTGAATTTCATTGACATCCTCGATTCAATTTCCTACAGTACTTGTGCAGTAATTAAATCCATGTAAATCTAAAAAGTGAATATTTTTAAGTATCGTGCAATCACATGGCCATAAGGTTATTGGCGGGGAAAAGAGTTATGTGATGTGACGTCACAGCTCATATGGTATGATTTCTGTCTACTTCTGGCTTTGGACCAGGTGTTCTACGGGTCATTCACCGAAAGTGGAAAATAAAACATATGTGCCATGTGCAGTGGAGGTTTGTTAACAAGTTGTAGAGTTTGAGGTTATATATTGGAAATCATTTTATTTAAGTTTTTAATAAGAATAAATTAACATTTAATAAATAGTTAACAATTAAAAGCACATTCTACATAAATTTTAATAACTAATAATTTTTTTACATTTTAACTTAGACAATTTTGGAAAGCCGGTAGAAAACTGTTTTTTTATCAGTTCAACTTAATAATTTAATTTTTATAACGTCTACAAAAGTTACAAAATATGTAAAATGGTTTAATTGACATTAAACAGAAAAATGAATACATTGATACCAAATTTTTTCACAAGCTTTACCCCAATCACAGATATCTTTGAAAAACCTACAGCATCAGAAAGGTAAATTGCCATAAAAACTCCATAAATGAATATTCCTAAATTGAAAAAAAATTATAATTCAAAAAATCTAAACAAAAATTTAGAGATTTAGAAGTTTCAAGTAGCATTCCTACATTAGTTTGAATTTTATTTGATAAAAAATTAAATATATGAAGACCCAATGACAGCATTTTTGTATAAATAAAATATTTTTAACAACTTACAGCTTCATCGTTTAACTCCAAATCATCCGTCTCAACTGACATAAACGCCTCGGTGTTCGGGTACGAAGGTGTGTTGCTGTAGCTAGCAGATGATTCACCAGTTGTTTTTATCCTCGACCATCCCGTTGGCCTCACATCATTATTAAATTTTAACGCAACGTTATTGTCTTTTTCTTCATCCTCGACTGCTTTACTAGTTTCATCCAAAGGATCAGGTACGGGTACAAAGGGTAAATCTTCATCATCGTCGTCTAACGAGAAGAAGTCTATTTTGTCTTCTTCTTTCTTGGTCGTATCATCCTCATCTCCCGAGTCATCGTAGTCTGTAAGAAGTGACGTTTTAATTCCCTTCTTAACAGTTGGAGCTGGGTTTAACATAGTACGAGGCCTTAACATAGGTTTGGGTTTGTCTAAACGTGGGGGTATTCTTGTTATTGATTGCGGGATTAAACCTTGATTTTTTGGACTAGGAAGAAGAGAAAACAGCCCAGATCCTTTCTGTAAAAAAAAAAAACATTTAATAGATTGATGATATTCTGTATAAACAGTCATATCTGGCCTAATGTGGCTCCGGATGATTCTCTAAAGAAAATTCCGGATAACGAACAGAACCATAAAACATATTTAAATCTCTTGAAAATTGTTAGATATTTATTTTTTATAATAATTTAGTTTATTTTTACTGTGTACTATTTCTAACAAAATGTAATACTTGTTGATTTGGGCCAAATACCACTTCTCTATTTGTTTTACCCCTTTCCTCCAGTCATCCACGTTCTTTTCTCCACTCAAATTTCTCCTCCATCGACTCTCTCGCAATCGGTCTCTTAATCGCACAAAACTTTTCTTCTATTGTTCAAACTATTTTTCCTGCTATGTTTATACTGCAGTTAAAGTGATACACAAATTAAAAATAATAGTGCAAGCAACGAAAACCAATCTTTATTCATTTTTGGAATTCTAGCCACCGGAACTGAATTTGTAACAATAATTTAGGTTACGTACCTTACAGTCTTTTGTCAGTGCCTTTTATTTTTGAAGATGGATTACTAGTTTCGATTGAAGATGGTCATCTTCAAATCCATGAAGGTAAATCCGTTCATACGAACTTCGTTGTAACAACACATATACACGCACACATAACACAACAATTAATATTTAAAACATTTAAAAACTTTGATCGACGCGCCCGGTAACATGTCCCTTTCTAAGTACTCACTACGGTTGGAAGGCAGGTAGGCTTATCTTATCTGTACTATGTTTCCCTCCTCGTTCCTTTGTTCGATGGTGCTGAATTTTATCAAAGAATTAAAAATGGGGCGACAATTAAATTTCAATTTTTCATCTGAAGATGACCTGGATGCAACATTTAACTAGTAAAATGTTTAGAAATTTAGAAAAAATATTAATTTAAAAAGAAATATACATATATAATATATATATATTAACCAACATTAGTAAGGTCCAGAATGATAGTAAGGTGCCAAAAACTACCCAAAACGTCCATTGCTCGGCTATCATTTCTGTAACGGGTTGAGTCATGCCGATTGTAGGCGACGTGAATTTTTGAAGTGAGACATATCACTTCTGGGCAATTATGGATTACCAAACTCCACACCGGACCTGAATCCAGCCTTGATGAGGCTTCTTTAACTAACTATTAATTTAATACATAACATTCCGCGTAGTTACACAACTTGACTAAGGCCTCGTGGGAATATCCTTATTTCTAAGGCACTACATTTCTGTCACTAATTAACCACCAAACGGCCTCCCCAGAACGCCAGTAGCCCCATGGGGGTTAATTAGCCAACCGAAATTACAATTTTATTAATTATTAATGAACACAATTTCTTCACACGATGTTCCTCTTTCCAGGTGAATTCACTGACTCCATTGGCTTTTCCATCGATCCTGTGTGGTTCATTTGAGAATACAAATTCATTGAATCCTAGCAAAAACAAGGCACCGAGTGGCTCCTTGAGATCAAGTATCTTTACCATATAGCCCCGTATCTCAGGTCGCCACAATGGGCAATTTGATTACTTCAGCAGCATACATTCATAAAGTGTAATGACAACAGTTTTCCAAAATATATAAGCTTTCATGAATTGGTTTGGATTTTCAATTTGCTACAGATGATTTAGAATTGTACAATATACTTTCCACACATCTATAATTTGGTGCATTATCAAAAATGGTTCCTGTCATGTATAGAGTAGTTGAATAAATATTTACTTCTTGCTAAGTATCCTTCATTTTGATATTTAAGAAATCTAAAATAAATGTTTCAACAAAACACAATTTATTTAATATATTGTCTTCCGAGCGATACGGGCCACATTTGATAATGAGGCTGAGCATGATTGAAAAGATTTTTTTTAAGACAAAATTCTAGCAATAAAAACATATATACAAAGTTTGTCGGAAAAGGAATAATGTTTATTACAATTTCCGTACGGTAATCGATTTAATTGAAAAAATTAAATTGAAAATTGGAGAAAAACTGCATTATAGCATATTTTATTGTGTTTATTGGCTAAACCATTAAAGATGCATTAAAAAAATTACTTGGTCAATATGTTTACAATAAAAAGGTATACAAAAACGTTTTGTCTATGATATCATAAATACCTATTTCTATAAATTTCCTGCTGTGACCACATTAATTTAAAAAAGTAACATCCAAAAATTTTATGAGAATTGCTGTTTTTATCTTGAAATTTTTAAAACAACATTTTTAAGGCCTGCATCTAATAAATAAAGCTTTTTCAATGATACCTATACCTACAGTTCACTTTCGCAATAGCATGCATTATAACTACTGTATGTCAAATTTCATTCTCTATTCTTTTGATTTATTCTGGAGAAAATGGAATGTGACAGACAGACGGACAAAATGGTGGGCCTGTAAAGATTCCATTTTTTTAAAAAGTTCCTTAAAAAGAAATTAATCCTTTATAAAATGTTAACTTGCAGCTAGTCTTGGTAACTATAGGTATGTTTTAAATTCAGTTAAACTTACTTGTGAAGGCTTCAACTTCTTCTTTGAAGGTGGTTCAATAGATTCTTCACTATCCAACTAAAACCAAATAAAAGAAAAGAATAAGTCAGCAATCTTTTAAATAATAATAATAATAATAATAATAATAAAGTGTGTTTATTGCACTACATACAAGACAAAACATTGAATCAAAAGAAATACAACATAACTAACCAAAATAATAACTCATACCAAAATAAAGTTACACACTTACAGCATGACCCGTAGGTCGTCTACCAGGTTGGATGTATTACCCTGAACAAAGAGGAAGTTCTAATAATTAAACTCATAAATAAATGCCTTCCTATACTTGAGCGCACTTCTCAAGAAATTTACTAAATTAAACCAGTTTTCCCCGTTCAATATCCTTATCAATCTGTCACCATCAATTACTTTACATTTAAAATATTTTTCTCGAATGCCACCTAATATTAAACATTCTCCTATAAAATGTATCATGGTTTCCTCCTCCCGGGAACTGCATAAAGAGCACATCCTTTCAATTCCATTCCTGCCTGGTCTAGCGTTTAGAGGCAGTGTGGCAGTCCTTGCTCTGAATATTAAACTAATAAATTCTCGAGTGTATTTGTCATTAACATAAGCTGCCTCCCCAAGATTATATTCAAGTTTATTGTATACATCATACCCCTCACAATTTAAAATCCTCTCTTTCCATGAATTCATCGCTTCTTCTTCCAATTTTGCCAATAATTCATTCAATATTTTATTTCCCTGTCCATTTTTTTTTATCTTTAGAAAATCTAAATCGTAGTGCATTTTATCCCCCATTTCCAACCAGAACCTAGCCCAAGAAATATTCCTTTTAATGACCTGCCTAACTAGTTGTTTTGGTAATCTATTGTCTGTCATGCTAAGGCACCTAATTATATATTTAAAATTTATTTTTAAAGTTTCTAAATTCAAAGATTTTGCCTTTGTCTCTAAATATAATACACTATTAGGGGTATTATTTGGTAGGCCAAACATTCTCTTTAAAAAAAAGCGTTGAAAATTATCTATAATAGGATTTTGTCTATAACCCCAAACTTGTGACCCATATGTGACTATTGATTTACATGCTGCATCAAAAACCGCCTGTTTTGTTGAGATTGGAATACTATCTTTAACCATAAGATTCCTCCATGAAGAATTTAATGCATATTTCGCTACCGTAATTCTCTCTGTAAGATGTGAATTGAGTGATAATTGTGGTGTGAATGTAAGTCCAAGGTACTTGTACTGGTTTACTATTTCTATTATTACATCACCAAATTTCCATTTTTCATTTGTGCTCAAACGACCACCCTGCCTAAATACCATTATCTTTGACTTTTCCAAATTTACCAATAAATTCCACCTTTCACAATAAGTTTTAAACCTATCAATCATTTTTTGCAATATTTTGGGCTCTGAGGCCAATAATACTAAATCATCAGCATACAAAAGTACCCTAACATTTAAATCCCCTACCCACAAACCTCCGTCAACCGCATCGTGAATATCATTTACGAACAAAGCAAACAACAACGGAGAAAGAAGGCAGCCCTGTCTAACACCTGTAGTGGTTGCAAATTCATCTGTTAGCCCATCATTGAACCACACCTGTGATGCGGCACCCTCATATATATTTTTTAATAAACTTACAAATTTTGAGGATATTCCCAAGTTATATAATTTGTAAAATAATTCCGCCCTACCCACCCGATCAAATGCTGCTTGAAAATCCACGAAAAAGCAGTATACTTTTTTCCCTCCTTTCCTACTCTTAAGCTTCACAATATTATATAAATTGAATATATTGTCGACCGCTGAATATCCTCTACGAAAACCAGCTTGATATTCGATCAGGATGTTATTATTCTCCACCCAATCTTCCAACCTATGTAATAGTATCCCCGTAAAAATTTTTGACACAGCATCTATAAATGATATTCCTCTGTAATTATTAACATTTTCTGTTGAACCCTTCTTGTGTAGAGGAAATATGATAGACTTTTTAAATGAGTTAGGCACAATTTCATAATCCAATATATAATTAAACAGTTTTAACAACAATTCGAGAAACTCTTTCGGTGCTTGTTTATAAAATTCAAAAGGAATCCTATCCAAACCAGGGGCCTTATTGTTTTTTGCTTTCTTTAAAACTTCATGAAGTTCATTCATAGTAATTTTTTTATCCAAACCTTCATTTTCCACAAATGGCATTGCAAAAGCTGTCGGACCGGTATCCCCCTTTGTAGTAAGCAGCTCTTGAAAATATTTAACCCAGTCTCCTGCCCCAATATTTCCTGCACACCTAAAAACCTTATGTTTAAATTTATTAACTAAATTCCAAAACTCCTTTGAATCTTTCACACTATTAAAACTATTCATTAGTTCTTTTGCATAATACACTTGTTTTTCTTTACATAATTTCTTATATTGTTTATTAGCTTCGATATAATCTTTTTTTACAAACTCCACATTACTACGTCTAAACAAATTAAGTATTTTTAATACCCTTTCCCTTACTTTCATACATTCATTGTCAAACCACGGCTGCCTCCTCTCTAACTTTCTCGTTACCCCCCGTGTCAGCCCATACGATGCTGCCTTGCAAATCATATCACGTAATGTTTGGCATTCTGTATTTACATTACCAAATGAACCATCTTTACATTTACATATTTCACGTAATTTCGTTTTAAATGAGATGTCATCATTTTTCGCCCATTTCAATTTTGGAAGAAGAGGCAATATCTCCCCTCTGGTAATATTCTCACCCACATCCAAAATCAATTCAATTGGCATATGGTCTGAATAATGCTTAATTAACACTGAAAAATCATTTACAAATTCTAGTGCCTCCGTTGAAACACAGCAAAAATCTATTACTGAGGCTCCAGCCCCCCCTATATATGTAAACTCTCCATTCTTATCCCCCTCCGTCCTACCATTTAATAAAATTAAATCCATATTTTCCCACATATCTATCAGTTTCTTCCCTTTCCCATTTATAACCATATCCTTTGAGCATCTTTTCTTATTTAGCACTCTATCGCGCATAACTTCACCCGGTACCAGCTGCCTGTCAGCAACTCTACCATTAAAATCCCCTATCAAAATAATCCTATTTTCTGTCAAATCATTAATTAAACTCTCTAACCTAAAAAAATCTACATCCCATTCCGACTCTTTACTCCCATTAAGGTAGACTGGCACCAGAGTTAATGGACTATCCCTAATATTAATTTGTATAAGTTCCCAACCATTCAACTTAATAAAATTTATAGAATTACTCAACTTCTTTTTGACACCCATTACCATACCTCCCTTAGCTCTCCCAAAAATTGAGACCCTTAACGCAGGCTGCCACACCACCTCATAACCGGGAAAAAGATTCCACCACTTTTTTATTTCGTCCTCTTCTACAAACGTCTCGAAAAGGAGGAAAACATCATAACTCATAACAAAATTACAAAAATCTGACTGATATGTTTTATTAATTAAACCCGCAATATTATAACTCAAAATTGTTACCTCTTTACTTTCCATTACACTCCGACTCCGGCAAACGACCTCCTCCTATACCTCATCCACCCTCACATTCACCCCTCTGTTTACACTTTTCTCCACAACACTGTTTACAACTTCTAAAACGTTTCTTCCCAATAACTGCGACAATTCTTGAACACCGCCATCACTATTAGACTTCAGCACCATCTCTTCATTCAATGAATAGAACACCCCATTCACCATCAGCCGGTCCACCACCACCATAGTTCTAGTGTTGCTACTTGTCTTCTGTATCTCTCTTCTTAACGCCATTAATATCCCTCGTTTTTTCCTGGTTTCCAGTGCAAAATCCTTATGAATGACATAATCCGTACCTTTCAGTTTGTAAGTATTTTTTAGGATGTCATGTATATCATCATCATAGGGAATGTGTGCAATTATTGGTTTATTATCCCCTTTAGGACCTAAAATATGTGCCCTATTTATAAAAATTTTACTTGAAGTATTTAGCACCTTCACACAGAAATCAATAAGCATTAATTTTACATCTTCATTTTCCTTATACTTCAGTCCCCTAAAAATTAGATTATTTCGCCGCTGTCGATTTTCCATATCATTAAGTTTATTCTTAACAAAATTATTTTCTGTTTTTAATTTCTTTACTTCTTCTTTTAGAATTTGATTTTCCTCATCAGTTTTTTTAATGAGACTTTCCAGATTCTTAATGTCATCCCTGGTTGCCAGTGTTGCCAGTTTTTCATCAAGTAGCTTTGATATTAAATCTACTAAAGACTTTTCCATTGAAATTTTCTTTGAAATCTGCACTTCCGGGGAGCTGTTTGATCTTTCTCTTTTCCGACTAATTTTATCAGCGTTAAAATATGTATCAATTGTTTTTGACATATATATATATATATTTTTTAATAAATAAAATAAAACACCAAATAGTTTCAAATATTAGGCCTAGCTAATCTTTCTAAGTTCAATTACACTCAATAGATAAAAGTTCATAACTCAAGCCCGCGTTTACTTAGGCTGATAGAGATATACTGTACAATGTAAACAAATAGTTCTGTTGTACAAATAGTTGTACTGTACAAATAGTTCTGTTGTAGGTTATCTAGGTAAACTACCTTCCACTAATGCTTGATTGTAATGGCTTCCAACAGATTTGTGCTTTAACTTTTCTTATTTAATATTAACTTACTTATAGATCCAGACATATCCATGTATTCTATTATATTCCCTGTTTCAGCCACTTTCCACTCACACAAAACTCAACTCACACAACAGCTTTATTCCCACTGAGATTGTTAAAATTGTAGGAGCTCACAACTAACACAACCTCTCTTCAATCACTCAACTCTCCAACCTCCAATCTTTTAAATACATTAATGATAATTCAACATGCATGGTTCCTAACAACTTCCCTGGTGTTTACATCTTTCTAAGTGAGACCTGTATCAGTAAACTCCAATTTTTATGATGCATCTTGAACGCAAAGGTCATTTAATAATTAAGAGACAAATAGTTGCAGAGGAAATACAATTTATTTAAATAGAATGAACATTAAGTTCTTTTTTAATCCCTACTAACATGAATACACTTGTCACATCTTTGGATAAGCTTTGTTTATGCATGTCACAAAGAAATCTTTAACTTGAAGTTGGAGCTAGTCTAAGACATTATCTTTGATCTTGTCATTATCACTAAATTGTTTTAACTCGTAATGTCTCCTTGAGAGGGCTAAACCAGTAAAAATAAATAGAACCAAGTCTGGGCTATAAGCTGGGTGAAGTAGTATGACCTTTTAATTGTTCACTTACACCATTGCGTTTTTTTGAGCCATTAAAACACAAAAAACGTGCTTTTAGCATCCCAGTTAATATTTCTAATGGGTTTTAATAAATTGATGTTTATCGGTAATGTGTTGTGAATTTCGCATGTATTTTAGTGAAATGTGTTTGTTGATCTAATTTAAGGTAATGTGTATTTAGTATTTACTATGATTAATAACTTACAACAGTGGCGTAGCGATCATGGAGCGAGTGGAGCAGCTGCTCCAGGGCGCTTGGCCTCGAGGGGGCGGAAAATTGTTGAAATATTACATTATGATGCAACATGTTATTTATGGTGGGAGGGGGGGGGGAACTAGGTAAGTAGGACCACCAATTTTCCCGATATTGTAAATGCAGGTTTAATCTTCCTAACAATGCCAGTGACTTCTGCAAGTGCAGAAAGGTTTTTTTTCTAAGCTAAAATCTTCGCAACACAATGTCGCAAAAACGTCAAGTTGTTTGGCAACAATATCTACAAACTAACAGAGCGATGAGTGTTGATTTTAGTAATGTAATAACCACATTTGCAGCTGAAAAGTAAAGAAAAACTTATTTTGAATTTTAAAGTGCTGTAAATGTAAACTTTTCATTTTTTTCTTCAATATTAGACATTTATAAAATATACTAAAATAAGCATTATGTGAGAAAAACAGCAATTTTTATAAATTATTATTTAGCCTATTCATTTAATTTTACGTTATATTATAAATGTATTAAAAAAACAATTCAATTTAATTTTAAGATCATTAGCACTGGTTATATTTACTTAATTGCTGCTCTGAAACATATTTATATAACTAAAACTATAAGGAGAACTTTAAAATTAAGATATGAATTTTGAACATCGTGCGGGGGGTAGGCCTACAGTTTGGTAAATTTTTTCCTGGCTGCGGCCTGAGCTGCAGATTGGAGGATAAAAGGGGGCTGGTTCAATTGGAGGGGGGCTCCTGGATTGTTTTTTGCTCCAGGGCGAACGATGCTTCGCTACGCCACTGACTTACAATTAATTTAATTTGCATTAAGGTTGTTGGTACATATCTAAACATAAAGGATTGTTCTGTTCTAGTTTCTAATTGTCATTTGCCTAAATCGTGTGGGTGGTGAAGTTATAGGTTCTTTAGATATACAGGGTGTCTTGCAACCATATGAACAAACTTTATCACGTTATTCAGCATGTCAAAAGAAACAAAAAATTTAATATAACATGTGTCCTATCTCATTCTGTTTTCGGTCTGTCTGTCTGTATGTGTTTTTTACAAAGTACTTAATATTTTTGGAAGTAGAAAAGATATTGAGCTCAAACTTTGTACACATATTTGTTGCGTAACCCTTTATCACTGTACGAAAAATTAGAACATTATTTTAATTATTTTCAAAATGGCGACCGTTTAGAATTTTTAATGCCAAATATCTTAAAAACCGCTAACTTTACAAAAAAAATACAAGTTTACTTGTAAAAATAAAAAGTTTACTTTTTTAATGGCAAATACAATGGTTTTTTTAAATTTTATCTGTAGCTCAAAGGACAACAGAGATATTGACAAAAAAAAGAAAAAATGTATTTCGTGGTAGTAGTCAACAATACCCAGAATTACTCTAGAAACAAAATATTTTAAAGTTATTTTGAGCTAAAATAATAAGTTATTTGCATAATGTTCCGAGCACTTTCTGAGCTGATTCCACTAGCAAAAATAACGGAAAAAGTTAATTTATTCATAGGTCTGGAAATGCTTTGTTAGATAGTTACAGCTGGCGAAAGATTTCGCCCGTGTTTCAGATTACTCACAGAAACGACTCCCTATTGAAATATGTAGGGCGTAAATTAAGGTGCAAAATTTAATTTAATTTACGTAAAATGAGCATATAAATTTAATAAAATAGGTCCTCTTAGGTTGAAAAATACAAAAATAAATTTACATTCATTGATAATAATTAAGAAAATGTTGTAAGAAAATAACAATAAAAAACTACAATACATTTTGAAGACCAGTAGTAGGTACTTAACCAATTTGGAAGAATACAAAAACATAATACAAATAAATAATATTTCATGCAACACAAAATTAAGTGAGAATAAAATTCTTTTAATATTATTTTGATAAAATTAGACATTGATTGAAAAGTAGTTACAAAGTGCAAGTATTGGGGTAAACACGAATACCCTAAATTAAGATTTTAAAATAAATAACAAAAAGAACTAATAATAATAATAATTAATAATATCAAATAGATTTCAAAAGAACTTAATGGAATAAAACTAACAGGCCAGATGTGTTAGATGTAAAGGTACGTTGTGATTGAGCGACTGGTGTGATCATCGCTCTGCGACAATCGCGGGCGCCTGCTTTGCATTGTTCAAAATGGTCTTGTTGTCTTGTTATGAACGGGCGACTGGTAGAATAATCGCTTCAATAACAACAGTCTGACGGTGATCATCGCTCCGCGATTATCTTCCAGTGATAATCGCAGAGCTACGATCGCACCAATGGCTTCAATCACAACATTAACCCGATAGCAAATGGAAGTCAAAACGGACGTACCAGGTCAAATTTCATCGAACAAGATATCACTGAACAAAATCATGAGATGTCACAAAAATTTTCAATTGAGATCTTTCAAATTTTCAAATGGTCCAATCAAAGGAAAAACAAACACATCTACGAAGAAGCAAGGCAACACCCAAATAAAATAAAAACCGAAAACAAACACTGAAATGGAGAGGAAAGAGAAAATACCCTTAGTTCAACCCTCCCAATATCACGGCTTACCATCTGAAGATACACATGCTTTTATATCCAGATAAGAAGTGGCTTCAAGAGCTTACGGATGGACAGCCAAATCACAAATCAATCTATTAATTACACACTGTAACTGGACAGCCAAATCACAAATCAATCTATTAATTACACACTGTAACGTCGAAGACAACCAAATAATAGCACATGTAATACAGGGTTTAAGACCTGAAATTTGCGAACATATAATAACAATGAAGAATAGAACACTAGACCAAAGAATCTAAGGAAAATTGAACAACTTTTTAAAAAAAAAAACTAAATCACCAAAAAATACTTAAGAATTACGGAAATCCACAATAGCATGGGAACTAGACAATTTGAAACCATTAAAACCATGACAGAGCAATTTACAGAAATTGTACACACATTAGGGTTAAATATACAACAAAAAGGTTATAAAACAAACACATTTCAAATAATCGGTACCAGAAACTGGCACATACTTTCTCACAAACATATTTAAATTATTAAACAGATTCACAGTGACTTCATGTTTGTAGGAGGGGTAGGAGAGGTGATTTTAAACTAGGAGATTAACTAATAAATATTATTATTATTATTAGCTAAAGTTTATTATTATTATTATTATTAGAGATAAAACTATTCGATCAATTTCGAACAAATTTGCACCAAACACGTCAATTAGGCCTGTATAGATGCACGAAAAAAGGATTTGAAAAACAACCCCCTTTTTGGCCAAAAAAACCTCTAAAAATCAGTTATTATTATTATTAGCTTAACAAGAAATTTTAGACAGATACGGTTTTCTGCATGTGGTAAGGTAGGCTACATTAAATAAGCCAAATTTGATCAAAATCGTTAGAGCCGTTTTTTATAAAAAAAATAACACCCAAACTGATTTTTTGGGGGATTTTTGCCAAAAAGGGGGTTGTTTTTCAAAATTGTTCAAACCCGTTTTGCATGCATCTAGGCCTATACAGGCTTACTTGACATATCTGGTCGGTGCAAATTTGTTTGAAATCGATAGAATAATTTTCGCTCTAGCTTTGTATACATACAGACAGACATTTTGTAAAAACCACTTTTTTGGACTCAAGGGTCAAAAAATGAATATAAGACCAACAATGTTCAAAAAATGTAGGATAAAACTATATGTATGTATATGTAAAATATATAAATAATAATACACCGAACAGATTTTTATTCCGAAATACAACTGCAATATATGTAAAATGGACAACCATACAAATGAAGAAAGCGATTTCCATCCAAAAAGAAACAAGCAATACTTAAGTCAATAAAACTGTTTAAAAAAAGTTAATAGTAATACTACTTTTAATGGATTTTTTTATGATTTGAATAGAAGTTTTTTTCTTTGATTAGACGACAAGACAAACTTGTTCACTCACTTCCGCTCATTTAAAAATTATGAATTTGTTATCGTTTTAAAGCTAACTAAACGTAGTTTATAACGATGTAAATTAGATATTGACGTTAGAAAATAGTCAACCTTTAACCCTATTTGAATTTAGACGAATATTTCTAATAATATGCAAATTATTTCTAATAATAACTTTTTCTGCACTATATTTATGTGTAGTGGGAAAGTTTTTTTACTATTTATTTCACGTCATTTTCAAAATCACCAATATAAAGAGCAAAAAATGAAGGTAATTCAGTATAGTAAATTTCATATTTGTATATCGTTAAACTCATACTTGTAGGAAAGCACGTTTCATACAGAAACCAAAAATATACACGTTATAAGACATTTATTGATGATTTATGCGCAAACGCAGTTTGGACGAAAGGCTGCATTTTTAATTCGAGCCGTGACATCATCTGATGAAATGCGCTGAACCCGTCCAAAACTCGTCTTTTTGAGTAGCACCCCTTATCTATTCACACCGTTTTACACCATGGTTTTGGGACTCTTGTGAGGGGGATATAATTTTTCTTATTTATATACTTGCCCCAAAGTTGGGAGTAAAAGTTATAATATTACTAATTACTAATACTATAGCCTATAGGTAATATAATTGAAACCTACTAAGTTCAGCTTCAATTATATTAGCTTTGAAATAAGTACAAATTTGATTTAACAAAATTTTAGTTTAATATAATTAAAATTATTCATCTAGAAATACATAAGGTTTATAATTTTGGTTTGGTACAAGAAAGAAAGAAAGAATTGAATTTATTTTATTTATAATGAGGAATATCTATTTTAAACAAAATGTCTATTTCCAGTTTGGCTTAGCTCAGTAGGCTATAATAATTTAAAATTCGTAGAATAAAGTATGTTTCATCACCATAATACATAATTAAATTAAATTTAATTTTAATTCAAATTGATCTCGGGCTAGGGGTACTCGTGCTGCTGTAATTATCCCATTAAACATACACGCAATTATGAATTTAAACATGAAGTTAACAATTATGAAATGGCGTCATAAGGAATTGGATTAGAAAAAAAAGGTAAAGATTTTTATTTAACTAATTTCCTTTAAGTTTTAAACTTAATCACTGTTCTTTAAATACTTATCAGTTTTTGGTTGAACACATGAGTAAATATCGGGTTATTTTACGTTCTGATTACACTTTTATAAAACAATTAACGGCGTCACTTCTTCATTTCATTAGATACGTCCACCCACGCTTAGTTCTCAATTTGCACTGATTATGGCTTCACTTTCAAACGATGTAGCCGGATTTCTTCACTTCCGTATATCTCTGAGATCGGAAATAAGCATCTCTCCTTTTGATTTGCTGGTTGTGTTCTCGTAATGCTACGTCATAGGCTTCTTTCGTCGTTACCATGGTTACGGAGTATTACGTCACTGCTATTTTCCTAACATGGCGTGTTTTTCTCTTTTGAAATTAGTTTTCGACGGATTTTTATACCTAAAGTATTTCTTTGTTGGTTAAAACAATTGTAGAATTAATTTGTTCTTGCGTTTAAAGCATAAAATTTATTTACTTGTAATAATTTTAATTTACCCGATTAAATAATAACTTCCTTTTTTGAATTTAGTGTATGTTGTACTACTTGTGTCATATGTTAAACTAATTATGGTGAATATTTTAGTAATAATAATAATCTACGGTATATAATTAACTAATAATTGTTTCATAAATATTTTCTTAAATATAGAATACGTTTCATACATTGGATTATCGTGTTTTTGTTTATAGTTCAAATTACATGGTACATTATTTGTTTTAGCTTGACTCGCGTTTACAATGGTTTGGTCGCCTACTAAACATGGCTGACATAACTTAACTACATACGTTTTTTAACCATCTTGTGTTCTTGTATAATGATTTTGACAAATTTTACATAAATAATAGATATAATGTTTCTAATTTAGTTTCTTACTTTCATTTCTTCATGGGGTTTGGTACTGGTGTTTGTTTATATTTACATAGGGTTCTCTAGGCTATAATACTATAGGCCTACTGTTAGAAGTGGATGCTTTTGTATTACTTAGATTTGAGACATTACAAATGCTCCACAAACTGATTTTTGCGGCAAAATTCTTTTGTTGCATAAATCATTTTGAGATGGATCAAATTATATTTTTTACTTAACATATTAACAATAACAACTCGGACAAAATATATTTCTAATACTTATAACTATCATTGGAATAATGGAACACATAACGACATTGGAACATAGGTTTCTAACATTTAGTTTAGAATTCTTACATACTACTTGGTTTTGATCTAATTGTCTGATCATAAGTTTCATAATACTTAATGGATTAAAAAGGGTTGGGGTACTTACAAGGTAATAGTTTTTTAAGTTTCCTATTTGTTGTAAGGTTATAGTTTGTTAGATGGGGAACACTGGATTTTTGGGGAACACTCTTTTCACTGCACAGCTGTTTCTGTCAGTATATCTTCATTGATATTAAGTAGGTCACTGTGTCATTTTGATAACGTTTATTTCCTCATAACACTTGGGAAAGTTTGCATTTATTACTACATATTTACGTCGCACTGTTTACTATATCTATTTTGATTAAATAGTCACATTTTATTATAGACACTTAAATATACTACACAGTAACTTATTTATTGAAAGTTATATATATATATCAGTTGGTTTATGTTAGGTTATATAGTCGTAATTGGTGCTCTTTAGGTTATCTTGTAGTTATACAGGTGTGGCTTGCTTATATGGTCGTAGGAGAGAGATATGATATGGTCCATAAGTACGTTCGTTTTCGTCTATCAGTGTATAAATTGCTTTACCAATTTTCTTTAAAATGCGTAATGGTCCTATATAGATTGTGAATAATTTCGCCGTTTCGCCATATCCTTGACTCGATTGTGGAAATGACTTTACTAAAACGAGGTCGTTTTCTTGGAACGTAGTGATTTTGTGTCTCAAATTATATTTTTCGGCGCGTTTGTTTTGTGTTGCTTTAATTCTATTTTTGGTTAATTCCAATTTTTGTTGAAGTGGTATTTGGTTATGGAATGGGTTTTGTATAATTTCTTCCCAGAATCTCTTATCAACGATATTAAGTTGTAATTCGTTGGCAGTAAAACCTGTTGTTTCGTGTTGTATCTCATTTAGAAATGTGTTTATTGTAGGAATATAAGTTGACCAGCTCCTATGGTTGTTTGCACAATACGTTCTTAAACAACGTTTGACTTCTCTAATTGGACGTTCGGCCATATTAGATTTTGGGTGATATACTGGGTTTAAGATGTGTTTTATATTATTTTGTTCTAATTTAGTAATCCAATTTTTACTTTTAAACTGTGTACCGTGATCAGTGAGGATTCTGTTTGGTTTACCATAAAAAGTGATATAATCATTAAACATTCTATCGACGACAGCTTGAGCTGTAGCTCGTTTGAGGTTATAAAGTTTTACAAACTTGGTGAAAGTGTCTAATACGATGAAAATGTATTGTACGCCTCCTTTACTCTTTGGTAATGGTCCAATAAGGTCTACAGCTATTAGATCTCCTTTACCTTCGCATCGGATTCCACTGGATTCGCCATGTAAAGTGTGATTACTGTGTTTACAACGTTGACAAGTGTCGCAGGTAGCTATAATTTTTCTAATTTTTCTTGCCATGTCTTTGAATATGAAATCTCTTTGTAAAGTGTTTAAGCATTTCTTGGCACCACAATGTAGATAATATTGGTGGCATTCAATTACTAGAGTTTCTATTAGTCGCCTGGGAACTATAATTAACCATGTATCCTGGTGTTTCTGGTACAATATTCCGTCGACTAGTTTAAACCTTGTTTGTTGGGTTGAATTTGGATCTGCATTTAATGTTTTAATATAATTTTGCTTTATGGTTAGGTCATTTCGTTGTAACATTGATAAATTTTGAAGGTTTTCCATAAGTTCCATATTGTATTGTCTTACTAAATTAGCTACAATTAAATCTGTGGAGGGGGTTACTGAATTTTTGTGGTTTTCATCAATTTTTACTCTGCTAAGTAAATCTGCTAATGTGTTGTCGGTTCCTTTACAATGTATTATTTCGAATTGGTAATCCTGTAAGACAAGAATCCATCGAGTTAATCTGGCATTAAGTAGTTTGCATGTCTTTAGGAACGTTAAGGCTTTATGGTCTGTGACAATGGTTAATTTGGAATTTAGAATATAGTGTCTTACTTTCTGGATACAGTATACCACTGCTAATAGCTCTTTCTCGGTAGTAGTGTAATTAAGTTCACATTTCTTTAAAGTTTTTGATATGAATAGTATAGCTTTCTTCTGATTATTGGAGTCGATTTGGTATAGGTGTCCGCCTACAGCAAAATCTGAACTATCTGTTTGAAGGTAGTATGGTTGATTTAGAATAGGATGGCTAAGTACAGTAGTTCTTAGGAATAGGCTTTTAATTTCGTTGAAAATTTGTTCTTCTTTAGACGTCCATGTGAATTTTACTTTCTTAGAGGTTAGTCTCATTAAAGGTTGTACAGTTTGTGCATATCTGTCGACAAATTTGTTGTAATAATTGATACCGCCTAAGAAACGCTTAAGTTCTTTTCTACTTGTTGGCGCAGGAAAGTCTTGTATGCATTTAATTTTATCTGGGTCTGGTTCTAGTCCAGTTGTTGTTAAGTAGTATCCTAGAAACGGTACTTTGTCTCGGCAAAATATAGATTTTGATAATTTAATAGTCATGTTAGCTGTTTGAATTTTGTTGAATATTTTTTCTAAATGGTGTAGGTGTTGGTCGAAATCAGGGGATATCACACAAATGTCATCTATGTATATGATTGAAAAATTTTCTATTGAATTTTTAAAAACATGGTCTAATGCTCTAACAAGGGCGGCTTGGGATGTAGAAAGCCCAAACGGTGTGACTACATATTGATACACTTTTCCTCTAAATTGGAAAGCAGTATATTGGCGAGATTCTTGTTCTAATTCGATCTGCCAGTATGAAGAAGTTAAGTCTAAAGTTGATAACCATTTTGAATTTGTTGCTTTGGCTAGCAATTCATTAACACTGCGGTTACATTCGTAATCAGGGGTTATAAGTGTATTCATTCGACGCATATCTAGGCAAATACGAAGTTCGTCGTTCTTCTTTTTAACAACAATAATTGGATTTATAAATGGGCTGTTTGATTCTTCGATTATATTCTCTTGTAACATTTTATTGATCTCGTCTGCGACGGCTTCTTGGAGGTTTATAGGTATGGGGTAGTTTTGTGCTCTATAATATTCTGCTTTATTGACTCTAATAGTATGTTTATATACATTGCATCTACCTGGTTGTTCTGAAAATATGTTTTTATACTTAAGGATTAGGTTGGTAATTTTTTCCTTTTCTAGAGAGTTTAGTTTATGATGGTCTTTAAATATTTCATAGATGTTATTATAATATTGGCTATTATTGTTAAGTGTGATTGGATTATAGTTTTCATCTTCATATATGTTTTCATTGTATTCTATTAACCTGCATTTTTCTGATTCATACATTCCACTTCCTAACTTCAATATTAATGTTTCCTTTTCATCATTTGTAATTATCATTTCATTATTTTCGAAGTTTATATGCATTCTCA